>JADLZN010007731.1:0-24767 GCA_018155175.1 Sinocyclocheilus anophthalmus | reverse complement strand
TGTCATGTTAGCAGTTTTAGATTATAAAAATGAGAACGGAGAGGGATACATGCATGCATTTATGTGTATATGTATGAGTATTGAGTGTGCGTCATGTACACAGTGTTGCAAGTTTGATTTGTTGTTTACACGCTCTCTCTCTTTCCTGTGTTTCAGTGACTGGTATCCAGTTGGTCAGAACAAACCTTTTTAGTGACTGCCTTGAGTGTCCTACACTGTAAATAATGTAAATAGTTGCTTTAGTTTTTCAGTAACTGAATATTCATAATAATTAGCAGAGAAAAAAAAATAGTTACAAATGTAAAAAAAAATATTTTGTGTGTTTATAAGCTCTAAAATGATCATTGATCAAATCTGTTTTGGTTCACTGTTTTCATCGTTAGAATTGTTCAAAATAAATGCTGTTTAGTTACAATGTTCAAATGTTGTTCTGAAATAGTTTTGTTTGTGTCTGGTTTCATGGGTAGATGAGTTCTGAATAGATATACATATAGCCTATCTATGTAGTATATGTAGTATGCAGTGCCAAATAGCCTTTTTGAAAGGATTCCTAGACTTCCTGAAATAAAAGATCTAAGTGACTTTTCCTAATCTTTTCTTTAAATAAAATACCATAAAGATGTACTTTATGCAAGTTTTTACCTAAAAAAAAGTTTATTTCTGCTTTTATTTCAGGAAAAGTCTAGGCGTTTTTAAAAAAAAAAGCCATTTGGAGACTCCAAATGGACACCTGGTGGTAACCAAATGAGTCAACACTACAAATGCTGTTCAGAAATAGTTTTTTTTCTTGTGTGTTATGGTGGGCAGAGCAGTTCTGAATTGATATACATATATGCATTATGTAGTTTTGCCTCATTTGGTCATTTGGTTACCAGGTGTCCATTTTGAGTCTCCAAATGGCTTTTTTTGAGAAAACGCCTAGACTTTTATTTTAATAAAAGCTTACAGAAACTACGTTTTTGGGAGTATCATCTTCAAATGTGAATCAAAATATGGTCAGACATTCAGCTTTCTTTATGGTGTTTTCAGGCCAATAGCATTAAAGCCTCATCCATTTTTCCCTTAGTGAATTTAATTCAAAGATATCGTGAGTCACTTTCATGCACAATTTACCTTGTTTTACTCTGTTGCTATACTAATTTTGAGTTATGACTCCAGAGTAACAAAGCTTCAAGTGTCTAGTTTCAAACAATACCGGATTTATAAATATAGACCATAGGGTTCAAGAGCTACAGACATTTTTATTTGGGGATGTCGTTTTTCAGAAAATGCTCAAAAATAGGGCGCACCGTAAGTGGTTAAAAAGAAAACATGCAAATTACCTTTTTCTTCAAGTTGTATCCTTCAAATACAGTGACATTTGTCAATGTTGTGGAGATGCCTTCAGATGAAACCATCACCTCCTGTGCAGCTGTGGTTGTACAGTAAGATATTATCATTAGACCTGTTCAAACCGGACCATAGACCGCTCCACTGAATCCAGCAGTGTAATGCAGTAAGTGCGCATCATTGTTCTCACTAAAATATTTTCTCATAGCATGAGATCTGCAGTTTAGTTTAAAGATGAATTATTGTGCACCTATTGCACTCCTCGCTGTCATTAAAACAGCATGCCACAGGAAAAGTGATCAAGCGCATCCACTAAATGTGTCTAAATTCATATAATGTTTGTTTAACTTCTGCATAATGACTTTATGTAATTTCAGTGCTTATCTCCATTAATGAGAGTGGAATATTTAATGAAAATGTGGATATCGAAATGAAAACTTCACTACTTCTCACTCCAGAAAAAAGAGTGCTTGCACATGGTCTAGAATGTCCGTACACGGACATTCATTTTTTATTTTTTTTTATAAATCCCGATATGTGTGTGGAAAATTGCATACGCAATTTCTATGGCCATTTTGTGCGTACGCAACGTTTATAAATGAGACCCCTGGTGCTTTATTGTTCGACATGAGTTTAAGGGCATTAAAAAGTTCATGTTCTGTTAAGGGGGACAAGAGAACTAATTTGATGTTTACTAAGTTGAGGTATTGTTGAGTAATGAATTGATGTCTTTCTGATTCGGGTCTCTTTCAGAGGAATATAATTTACTATAAAAATGTTGCCTATGAATTAGGAATCGGGCATGTTTATTGATTAATTCATTTAATTAAAATTTATATCTTCTTAATGTATCCTGTGTTTCATCTGTTGGGTTATTTATGTTAATGTCTTCTAGTTGTTCGATTTTTTGTGTTCCAGTTGCTTGTTGTTCCTTATCTTTCCTTTTTTTGTAAACGGAAAATGAAAATATTTTTTCCTCTTAGTACTGCTTTCCCTGCTTCCCACAGAAGAGATGGAGATGATTCCGGGGAGTCATTCATCTCTAGAAAGCATAACCACTCTTTTTTAAAATAACTGTCAAAGTCATGGTCTTTCAGAAGAGATGTGTTAAATCGCCATCTAGTAATGTGGACTAATTCTATTCCATTTTAATATTACTGGGGCATGATCACTAATGCCTATTGGATGGGTCTTTGATTCAGAAATATTTGATATGATTGAATTACTGGTGAGAAAGAAGTCATGCGGGAATATAAATGGTGGACTGGTGAAGAAAACAAAGAGGATATTTAACTTAGGTGCTATCTAACATTTATCATTAAATAGTAAAAAAAAAAAAAAAAATGTTCTGAAATTAACACAAATTTTAATTTGTGCATTCAGCGTTCTATATATCTATCTACTATCTATCTATCTATCTCTCTATCCTAGCTATTATCTAGCTATCAATACTATCTATCTATCTATATATCTATTATCTGTTTTTTCTATCTATCTATCTAGCTATCTATCTAGCTATCTATCTATCTAATGCTTTGTTTCTGTATTTTTTGCTATGTTTAGTGTTGATGCTATTATGCAGCCACTCTGGACTCACTCAAGGTAAATCACTTGTTCATATATCAAATCTGAAATATCTCAGTTTAAGCATAACAGGTAATGATTTTTAATGTATCCATATTTACTCTTAAATGCATTAACTCAGTGGAAGCAAAACCTGTAGTGAAGGTGACTCCAGATCATCGTGTGTTCAAAGGAGAGACAGTCACTCTCACATGTGACATACAGAGAGCAGGACACATTCAGTGGACATACAGCTGGTTTAAAGATGGAAACACTTTCTATCCATACAGAACAACAGCAGCAGAGATCAGTTTGTTACATCTGGAGACATAGTCTTTATTGTTATGATTTATCAGAAAATCTGTGTTTTCTTTAATGTGTCTTCCGCCCCCCTCCGTTTACCCTTTGGCTCCTCCTACTCAATCTGTCCGGCAGGTAGCTGATTGCCCCCAGCTGCAGGTAGCTGATTGCCCCCAGCTGCAGCTGCTTACCAGTTAAGAGAGCCAGCATAAAAGCCCAGCAGCAACTACCAGAATTGGGAGAAAACGTTCCCCCAGGAGTTTTCTCCAGAGCGCTGTCTTGGTCCTGCTCCTGCTCCTGCTCAGCCTGTTGCTTACAAACTTGTGTAATATTGTTTGGTTTATTTGGAAGTTGTAGGGAGGTGGTGCCATTTTTGTTGAATCCTGTTTTCTCCTGTTTTGGGGCCAGGAAGGGAGTTGGGATACACACCTGATGTTTTTTTTATTTTCTTTGATAGATTAGTTAGAGGCATAAATTAGGTAGTTAGACTGTTGATTATTATTTTGGCCCTGCCTTCTCCTGAAATTATTGCTTCCCTTTTTAATATATATATTTTTTTTTTACCTTTTGTATTTGTTCCATTAGCTGTCAAATAAAAACTTTTATGGTAATTTGTTGCTTGTGGTGCTGTGACAGGACTCCGACTACCACTCTTTAAATTATTTGTTGCGTCCGCTTATACCCCTAGATTCATGCGGGATGTAACAATTGGGGGCTCGTCCGAGATTATTTCGTGGAACATATTAGTTTGGTTTTGTTTGATAACCTGACTTTTGTTGTCATAGTTATCATAAGTTTCTCGGCAGCTTTGAACTTGTGCGGCTGAGGAAGCGTGTATGTTATAATTGAATTATGGAATTTGATTTGGTCAAGTTTACTTTGTCTCCGACAGTGGAAGAGTTTGACAGGTGTAGAAAAAAAGATCTGATTGTGATTTGCAGAAGAGTTTTTTTTTTAAATATTCCTGTCAACAAGGAGGCAAAGAAACAAGGCATCAAAGATGAGTTGTACCGAAAGCTTGTCCAAGCAGGTATTTTGCCAGTAGATTCTAACGTTGGTGGGGAAGCTGCATCAGAACTGTCAATTTCCTTTTCATGGTAAAGGAGGAAATTTGAGTTCTGATCCTTTGATTGCACTTTGTTTAAAAGAATTGGATCTCGAGCTTAAGAAGCAGGGGCATGAAACTCAGCTGTTAAAGTTGAAAGCTCTGGAAATTGAGGCGGACCGAGATATTAAGCTTCGAAAGTTGGATCTCGAAGCTCAGACTCTTCATAGTAGGCCGGTTCCATCGCCTAGGTCTCGTCCTCCCTCTTCCAGTGTTTCTGCGCCGAGAGAGACAGATTTTGATGTGAGTAGGTACGTAAAATTGGTCCCTCCCTTTCGTGAAGGTGAAGTGGATGCATACTTTATTGCATTTGAGCGTATTGCCACAAGATTGAACTGGCCAAGGGATTTGTGGTCTCTTTTGGTACAGAGCAATGTTGCTGGCAAAGCTCAAGAGGCATGTGCGGCGTTGCCAATTGAGAGTTTGTTAGATTATGACGCTGTTAAATCCGCGGTGCTCCGTGCATATGAATTGGTGCCTGAAGCATACAGGCAAAAGTTTAGGCTTTGTTCAAAGCTACCTAGCCAAACTTTTACCGAGTTTGCAAGATTAAAGCGGGTACTGTTTGAGAAGTGGTGCTTAGCAAGCAGAGTCACGGCTTTTGAAGGACTTCAGGAACTTTTGTTGGAGGATTTCAAGAGTTGTGTTCCTGAAGGCGTCATAGTTCATTTAAATGAACAAAAAGTGAGTAAGCTTGCTGAGGCGGCAGTTTTGGCAGACGAGTATATCTGGTTAGATATTTTACAGTTTTTCTCTGTATATAGTACGGGAACTTACTGTTAACCCTCTGGGTTATTAACAGTTTTTTTTCCGTAGCGTTTTTACAAATTTTTTGTTAAAATTACACTTATTTTTTACAGTGTAGATGGTGCAGTCCGATAGGTCTAACTCAATCTGACCTAATGACATCATGATCACATGGCCACATATGATCGGTAGCCAATGAGCTCGCTGCTCAAAATTCAAATACAGTATATGACTAGTGCTTGCCGTAGCAGTTGCAGCTTGCTTCAGAACAACAAAATCAACATCTAAGATAAGTGAATGCTCTTCTAATCCACATCGCTGTGTGCATTGTGTGGTCTGCCTAATTGAATTAAAAAATGAGCAACCATAATCAAGTTTAAACTAAGTGTCATGTTAGCAGTTTGCATTGAATGCAGGAGCGAAATATTAAGCATATTAGCAGCAGCATTTAGCATCTGTGTTTATACAGCCGGAGCAAACGCAGTTTAGAGCATATGTAATCGCTCTGAGGACACGCCGATAGTAACGGACATGAAACAGGTTAAATAAAAAAAAAATTCTTGTGTATGCATTTCAACGGGGTTCACCGTATACATCGGCGATTATCCCAGTGTTCACGTTCGTTATTTCTAAGGTCGATGTTTTCATTGTGATGAGTGTGTGGTTGTTTTCAGCTGCACGCAACGACAGAAGCACGCGCTTATCGCAGTCATATCAATGACAGTGTTGCGGGAGACGCTGAAGATCACTATCTATGGCTGTTGTAGTCCCGAGTGAAATGCATTATGGGTAGTGTATTTTGTAGAAATGTGCTCGTGCGACGTGTGCTCTCGCTGTGCTGTGTAATTCAGAAAATGGGGAAAGAACATTTATATTCTGCTTTTATTTCAGTTAATTCAGGTCAGTCCACCAAGCGGTTTTTGTGCACTGTAACTTTGACAACTTTTATCTGCATGAGAGAGTAAAATGGCATGCATCGGCTAACTTTGTCCGTCCTTTTTTTTTTGTTTCCCCCCATCATTGAATGAACATGAATTAACAAGCTGTTACGCTGCCGCTGGGACTGATGAAGTGGAGAAAGTAACAGCAGTTATCAAATGACTAAATTATGATATTTGCTCAGGTGGGTGCTGGGGTCTTATCTATCAGATTGCAACGTATATCCATTTTATTAATTAAACATTACACATAGTACGTGTCTAATTATAGTTAAGCCAGTTGGTGTGGTAGCCCAGGCTCACATAATCATAGGCCACTATTGTTAAGCCGGTCAGCGTGGTAGCCAATGCTCACATAGTCATAGGCCACTATTGTTAAGCCGGTCGGCGTGGTAGCCAAGGCTCACATAGTCATAGGCTACTAGTGTTAAGACGGTTGGCGTGGTAGCCCAGGCAGGCAGGCACACATAGCCATAGGCGACTAGCATTAAACCGGTCGGCGTGGTAGCCCAGGCACACATAGATAGTAATACATGCAGTTCACATGGCTCTTCGGAGCAGCAGCAGTACATATGCCTTGGCGATAGATCTACTTTTTTGGGGGGGGTTGGTTCTTGTTTAGGCTTGTATTGTCCCTTCTGTGTCTCCTGCTTTGTGGGGCTTATTTAATGTATGTTATATTTGCAGCAGCAATATTTCTTACATGCTCACAGCAGCATGTTGTGGATGTTTTGGCAGTAGCAAGTCTCCTTACTTGCTCTGCCGCAGCAGCAGCAGCATAGCAGATCCATTCCGCCAAGACCAAATACATTAACATTGTCATAGGGCTGGGCGATATAGCTAACAATGATCAACGATATAATGGTTTTTTTTTTTTTTTTCCCATTTTTTTAATTCCGTTCGGTATTGATAATTATTGAAATTTTTTATAACCTTTTTTAAAACAAAGAGCAATAGAAAAAAAAACTTTTAAATTTAACCACTGTATTTTTAAAAACCCAATTTACTGAGACAAACAACAAATAAACCACACTAATTTAATTTCTAATGTTTTATATGCGATTAATAGGTCTGAAAGAAACTTTTGGCTTTTCTCCCGAAGCCACAGGAGGGCGCAATGAGCAAAATAATGCAGCACATTAAATTGTCAATGCAAATAAATAAATGTCTATAAAAAAACCTGCATTACGTCTAATTTAACTCATATAAATAAAATTTCGTAAATTGCATAAACAATTATGAACAAAACAGCATCACATATTTATGCATTGCTTAATACAAAGAGCCGAATCGCCCATCACACAGATTGCCTTGAAAAACATATGAGATGCAGTGAAACGGAATAAACCTCCACAAATTCGTGACGTGTTTTCTAAAAGTTTAAACTTTGCATGGCTTTCTATACATCTCTTGTGTGAGACGTGAGTGCAGCAGTCATATTTGTTCGTCTAAAAAATGCGCTGAATATGCGTTCTGTGTGAATGGCTTGGTTTCGGTTTTAACCCATTCAAGATCTTCTACACATTGAGCTACTATATTTCTCTAATATTTTGAATGAATAATGCAGCAACTGCGCGTCTTGTGGGCTAGACTAACAAAACATTAAAATGCAACAATGTCACTTACATCATCATCACCACATCTCGCACTCCACTAATGACGCTCCCAGAAGCACACCTAACATTTGACTGTACTATTTTTGCATTCAAACGCAAATGTTTATTTTAAATTCGACTAATAATCTCCTCATCACAGGCAGGCACAGCACTCAATTCAGCATGTGTTCGTGTTTGTGTGTGCTGTCTGCGTCACTCATAGCACGTGCCTATATCGTGCACTATATCGAACATTTTTACTATCGTTATCGAAGAAGGTGTACCGTCGATAAATATCGATACCGTTTTATCGCCCAGGCCTACATTGTCATGTATATTACCATGCCAATCCCTCCGAGAGTTGTCATGACAGAAATACAGAGTTCTGGCATTAAACTCTAGATGGCGCAGTCCGATAGGTCTAACTCAGTCTGACCTAATGACATCATTATCACATGGCACAGCTGATTGGTTCTCTCCCGTATCGATAGCCAATGAGCTCGCTGCTCAACATTCAAATATATGACTAGTGCTTGCTGTAGCAGTTGCAGCTTGCTTTAGAAACCCTCCACCTTCCCCAGCTCCACCTGTATAGATTGCTATGAGGTGATTCAGTATGCTATATGGGGGTTTCATGTAGTATTACTTTGCAGCAGCAATATTTCTACATGCTCACAGCAGCATGTTGTGAATGTATTGGCAGTAGCAAGTCTCGGTATACTTGCTCTGCCGCAGCAGCAGCAGCGTAGCAGATCTATTCCTCCAAGACCAAATACATTAACATTGTCATGTATATTACCATGCCAACCCTTCCGAGAGTTGTCATGACAGAAGTATGTTTAGCAAAAATAATGTTTAATCAAACAGAAAAAAATGAGATACTGACGTGACTGAAAATAATAACTTGTGAATAACTTGCAGTTAAGTATGTGAGAAGTATTGATTCAGTAAATGCTCAATCAATTCAACTGAGTAAAGTGAAGGATTCATCGACTGATTCAAAGCGGTAAGTCATCAAACTATTCATTAAACTACTCATTCATTTGGGAATCAGATTGTTATTTATATATTTATTCAACTAAAAAGAGCCAGCTTATAAGAGTAATTAGTTACACTGATTGTGGTGTTTGTTTTTGATTCGCCAAAAGAAACAAGTTAAAAGAGACATTCATTCGTTTGTAGGAGTCATTCATTCGGGAATCATGTTTGAAGGTTTTGATTGAATCACTTGAAAGAACTGTGTCATTTATTCGGGAATCTGATTACACTGGTCATGGCTTTTGATTTACAAACAAGAACCGGTTCTTAAGAGCCATTAATTTGGTAATCACACTATACTGTTCGCACTGTATGTTTTTAAATCACTCAAAGGAGTCAGTTCATAAGAATCATTCATTTGGGAATCAAACTAGATTCACAGCATGGTTGTTTCTGATTCACTAAAAAGAAGAGTTTCAGAAGAGTCATTCGTTCGGAAATCAAATGACATGTTGCACTAAGTGTTCTAAAAAGGCAGATCTAAAAAGATCCACCTTTTGAGGAGTCATATATTAGTGAAGCACTATACTGGACATTCTGTATGTTTGTTTTTACATACAGCCCGTGACAACAGCTCAACAGAAAGATGTTTCTTAGCATTATTTCACAGTACGCTTCTTTTTATTGCATTCAATACAGACTGCAAACTCGCTTATTTTGTCGTGGCACTGGAGATTCAGCAGCGGCGAGAGCTCTGCTGGAACGTGATGCAGGAAACAGCCTCAAATCCACTATGAGGTAATTACTGTGGTGTCGTCTACGCTTGCACTCTGCCATTTTCATAATTGCAAAAGCAGCAGGGTCTGTGGCGCTTTCCCTAAACGCAGGCTGTCGCTGGAACGCACCTGCGCCCATCCCATCGCAGCTCGCGGCCTTACGAGTTTGTATATTAGCCACCGCTTTTATCGCATCCGGCTCTGAGCTGAATCATCAAGTGAAACGGCTGTCTCCTACAAAGTCGACTTCGGTCAGAGGTCCTGGCCTCTCTTGGCCTGCGGACTGTGCCTCACACGCAGCACTTAGCCACTGCTAGCTACTGCGTCATGTACTTTTAATGCTCTGTTCTCTACACCCCCATTCTTCATCCGTGGCCAGACGCAGTGACAAGACTACCTTCCGCTCGCCCTTTCTGAACACTGAGCAAGTCTGCATTTGATTTCGTCAGCCCATTTGCCAAACTATCGTAGCTGACCCTAATGTCTAGATTCTACACGACACATCTCCCCCTGCGCCTAACAACCCTAGCACAACTTTATTGTCGTCGGGTCCAGCAGCACCATCGCCCCCTGTCGTATTAGATTTGCATGGTGTCAAATCGCAGGTCCCCCTTTAGGGGCTCCATCATATGTCTGGTTTCAAGAGAGTATCTTCGACAGCTGGCTGCCCTCCCGTTTGTAGAGCAGATATATGACCCCCCCTTGCTAGAGCTGTATTTATATGCGTTTGATGCCATCATACTACGGACTTGGTATCCGTTGCGCAAATAGACCCCCCTATCACACTGACAAGGTGGTTCCGCACCAGCTAGAGCTTTGCAGCACCTTCCAAGAATTGATCCATACTCCGCTCTGAGCAAGACAGAAGCGGACGACAAGCAGCTCTAACAGTGTATGGCCGGGTGTGCATGTTATTCCATCTCATAAATCCCTCGTCCTCAAGTTCCTCCACACAGGTGAGCCCGGATTTGAATACAGTTGGAAGTCAGGCGATCGGTCCCAAATCGAATCTATGATGACTGGGACTACGTGATACTGTGGCTCAGCAGAGAAAGACTACATGATCCCTATAATGCAAACGTCAGTGATTTGCCCAATTCGCATGCTGAATGTGTGCGTCTTGTTGAATCTGTAATACGTTAAGTAATGCGGTTGATGACCGATAAGAAAAAAGGGCAGCTTCAGGCGCGGGCTTGCTTTAAGTAGGTGAACTATGACTGAACCTCAGAAACGCAACAACACACTTAATGAAAGACCATATTACTGTGATCAGTGAGTGACTTTGGATTGAAAGGTAACAGTTATGGAGGTGGATGAAATTTGGGGCTATGACAAGGGTCATCAGCATGAGGGAAACCAAGTAGAGGTCTTGTGGGACGAAACCCTTAGCAACGATTAATGGTAAGAGACGAGAACACAGTGGTAAGAAAGTGGGGGAGAAAAAAAGGGGAAAAAGAACGGAGGGAAAAAAAGGGGAGAGGGGGGGAATGGGAATAGGGGAGACGGGCGCCAGAAGCAGCAGAGCGGGGAATGATAGCGAGAACGAACGTGAGACTGCCACATTAGGGGGCAAGACCCGCAGAACGGGCCCGGCCGCTTAATGCCGGCTAGAACACACCAGACACCGAATGGGTCGCAACACCTGCGACGCAGCCCGAAGTCATACATGGCCAGCAGGCCGGCCTCGGTCAATAGAGCGAACCGATCTCCACGCAACCTCGCACTACGTCTACCGGGTCTTATCCCTTCTCTGTGGTGGGCGGTCCTGTCGCTATTGCCGGCACGACTGGCCAAAAGAGAAAAGATCTGCTGACTCGGTTACTTCGGATCTGCAAGTTGGGGCGGCCGCGAACGCCGGAGGGAGTGATGATGTGATATGACTGTGAGCTGGCGACAACACCTAGGCAACTGAACGGGGATAATTGGGACTGTGGAACGCATCCCTCGCCAGCGGGGGGCTACCTGGGACGGCCCAGGGCACCGGGGGACGTGAGCGGATTATCTCCCCTCTAACAGCATATGTACCCTATAAAAAGTAACGACTCTGCCTAACGCCTCTGTCCTGTTGCCATTCCAAAAGGAGGCGTCCTGTCTCCAGCAGGTAGCAAGACGAAGCAACCTAAGTGCCTACCCCCATAGTGTTCTCGTATTAGGAGACGGCTAGAACGGGGCGCAGCAGCAGCTTGGGAGTTGGTCTCCTCAACCCTGCAAGTTTAAGCTGTGCTTTATGGTAAGGAACCCACAATACAGTCTCGCCATAAGGTCTCTCTGACATAGTTGCGGACAAAGGATTTGTGGTTGCACGTGAGCCGCCACGAGCCGTGTTGTTTTATGTGCCCACAGACTCATCATGGATCGTGCTTTACAGACGTGAGATATACACACTACAGTTCAAACCCGTTCTGGGGTCGCATAGCTTACTTTCTTTCGAACCAAAAGTCTCTTTTGCTCACCAAAGCACTCCTAACACAGCAATTTGTGACCATCATACTTTACCTTTATATATCTAATATATTTTTACCAATGGTACTTATTCTCCTCGTCACCAAATCTGAATTATCAATCAGTAGGTTCAATACTGCACACCATCCTCGGTGCCAGCCCCTATCTGGGAGTTTTTACAACATCTTTATAACGTAGAAAATCCTCCCCCCACGCCCCCCCCCCGAAAGTCCCTAAGTATCTGTCGGATCGTAATTAACGCCAAATAAATGTCGGCATGCTAACGTTCCCCTTTTTTTTCATTGAAAACTGCGCTTTAACGTGTATTAACACTAGGCTACATTCTTACTAGCCATAAGATTGCTCCGAATCTCAAAACCTTATTACGACATTTTCTCCAATACTGTGATGGGAGCTAAAATCGACTTTGTAGGGTGGTGTGTTTTATTGTAATGTATCCTTGACAAACTGTCAGTAAAAATATACCTAGACCACAGTCATTGAACACTTGGTCTGTATGACATTGTACATATCACCATAATCATTAACAACACATGCTCCTCGTATGAATGCGCATACGCAGTAGTACCGGTGCAAAGGACTTGTGGGTACATAGAAGAATGCCAGCTAATACTCCCTAAATAAGGGAACTTCTTAAAAATATTTCATAACCGACTTTTTTTTTACAGGCTTCTGTAGGCTCGAATTAACACTCCGCATCTCCATGCCCCTTCAACCTGACAGCCTGACTGTGTCTTCTTGCTCCTCTTCCCCTTATAAGCCGAACTAGGTGACCAACGGGACAATCGCCACGAACTCCACTACAAGCACGCACCGCTCTCTGACCGGGCACAAAATGAACATATTTCGATATTTTCGCCGCGAAATGCAGGCCAGGATAATAACCTTAACTTTATCTTATTGCCCTCTCTTCCTTATAAACTCCCCTCTTCCCAATTAGCAGAATGGAGTAGGAGCGACTCGGACAGCAAATACAAATGCTTCACTGTCCCATGCCTACTTTCTTGACTTGGCTCCCTCCTGTGCTGTGACGGAGGACGGAGGCCAGCGACAGAGGAGAGATCTGAAACCACAAGCAACGCAAGCCCTGGCAAACTGCTGTTTAAGGTCCTACTAAATGTCCTACCTTCTTGCCTTCTGTCGTGCTTGGGTGTCTCCATTGCGGTATGCTGAGAGAGGAGAAAAAGAATGCAATGAAGTAGCTCTGTCGACTGAATGGGTACATAGAGCCTTGGGCTTGTCAACTTCAAATTCACTACACCACCAACCGTCAATCAAAATGTCAGGAAAAAAGGGAACATTGCGTTTAAATTCAAGTTTTAGTTGAAAAATAAGACACTTTGCAAGAAGCATATAGAGCAATGGGAATATAACGGGGTCCTGCAGACCGTGCTAATTGAAATGCACAGTACAGTAAGTCCCACAGCAGATGTTGTGCTCACAATGCTTCACATTAGAGCTTGCCATTTATAATTTCAGTGCAGAAAACCAACGATCACAATTTATTTAGAAATGCATTTTAATAACCTTTATTTCCTTAAGCACTGCAAATGGCCCCGTCCATATCTGCTCTCCCCATGACTCACATCATGAATTTTTCCAGAAGGCTCAATTAGAGTTAATTGCTGCTTTGACATTTATACGTTTTAATTTCCCAATGCATTTCAAGAGGGAGAAAGTTGGACGTCTACAAACTAAGAGTATTTCTTATGGTCTGGTCTTATCTGATGGTGATAAGATGATGATCCCTAGATAAAACATCTTATACTCACAAATGTGCAATTATATGAATTAACCTAAAAGTTCAAAATAGTTGGATGCATGGACGTATAATTTCGAAAACTTCTTGATTCTAAGTTCCACTTCTGATTCAGAAATCTATTGCTCAGCCGACCCTCTCCAGCTTGTTTCTAGAAATAGAAATGATGGTGAGAAACTAGCTCACGAACTTGAACATTCTCGTTTGACAGATCTTTCTGCACCACATACATTTTTGGTAGGTTTCAATGTGCCATTGTCCCCATTAATGAGAATATTTTAAGCAAGGAAAATATTGGATGCAAGAAGAGCATGTAAGGAATTAGGGTTTTCAGTTCCAGAGGGCCAAGAAAAAATTGAGACCTTTATACCTTTTTCATCTTCATTAAAGAAATCCATCGGGGACACGATAATTATGTACCCTTCATAAAATATTACATAAAAATAAAATGTAATAAATATACACTGATGTAAAATTTTTTGATTAGGTAAGACTTAATGTTTTTGAAAGTCTTATCATCACCAAGGTGTGTTTGATTTATCAAAAAAACAGGAAAAATAGTAACATGTGAATATTTTTATTAATATAACTCTTTTTATTTTAATTATATTCAGGAAAAATAATATTTTAATGAGATAGTGATAGTTGACATTAATTTTAATATAGTTTTTATATTTATTTATTTTTATATACTATTTTAATGTTTCTATGTAATTGTTGTTTTCTATTATTTATTTATTTGAGGAAAGCCAGATACAGTGATTGAAAAAAAAGCATTTGAATTTATTTAATATTTTGTAACTGTCTTTACTGTCACTTTTGATAATTTAATGCATCCCTGCTGAATAAAAAATTCCACTGACCCTAAACTTTTGAATGGTAGTATAAACAACAAAAGTAAATAAAATAATACAATTTGTCTGTTCTACATAAAGTAATAAGTAATCATTTAAACACTGCCTTACACTGAATACTGCCACTATTGTAAAGTATTCCATTATGCTGCTTTAAAAAGCTTATAGAAAAAAATGCATGGAACTAAATTGGAAATGTTATGTTGTGCAAAGCCTAGAAAATGAGTTACATTCTTACATTAGCATAAAAAAAAACATGCACTTATTTCACCTCTGCACAGATGCCATCTGATGCGTTCATTACTGTCATAACAGTACAGAGGGGCTGGGCCATGGCCAATGATTAGCAGTTAGCTCACGCTGCACTAACATGCACAGTTGCCTTAGACCGGAGCGAGGTAACGAGCTTTGGCTACACTGGCCATGTTGTCCATCATTACTCATCATTACAGAGAACATCCTATATTTAGAGACACACGGCCTTTTTTATCATTAAACAGATGCATGTGAAGATGAGCTTGTTTGTGTATAATGAATAAACACATTTGTTTATGTATTTATGAACTGTACAATCAATGACTGTCAGTGTGGGCAGGGGTCAAGGTCTCCCTGTTTGTTTGCAGAGAAACATGGCTCTTTGGGACGGCTGTTGAAGGGTCAGCGGAAGCGAAGGTGAGTTTTAAGTGACACCTCTCAGACTCTTAATGTGGGTAGAGGTCAGTGCCAGGAGATGGCCCACGGCCGTGAAAGCTGAGCTGAAGATGAACTCGAGCAGGCAGGCTGATCTTTTATTCAAACACCTTCAGGCCTGACATTTAAAAAGCGGGGCAGATATCAGACGTGCAGACGCATCAATGCAACGACAGACAATGATACATCCATTGGACACCGCTGCCTCTTCTTTGCCCCCCTTGTGGTGCTCTCATGCTGCTGCATGTGTTTCCTGACTGATGCAACCCTTCGAGGCTCAAGCGGCGATTTCAGTGACCTTGGGTGTTTAATGAGGAGAGATATCATTCTATTTCAGGCTTCTATTTCAAGTTTTGCCATGGCTTTTAAAATTCTCTCAAATTGACCGAAACAGTTGTAGTGAAATGAAAAAGGCACATTGTCCTCAAGGTCACGTGTTGTTTTGCTCTATTGACCTTTGTATAACATTGGCAGGCACGTGCACACATAGACATCAAAGGGGGCTTGAGCACCTGCCCTTTATTCCTAGAGAGAAAGTGCCCTTTTTTCCGGGGAGGTTTTTTTTTTTATATAAATGAATATATGTATATATGTGCGCGTGTGCGTGTGTGTTTCTGTTTGCGCACAGCTTTCCCTGTCAAACAAATAAAAAAATCTAAATATCAGGTCGGGTCAGGAAATGTTAAGAAATGATCCGCGTCTACGCAGCACAGCAGTGTAGCACACATTGATCGGCACATGCACAGAGAGAGAGCCGCAGAAGTGAAGCCTTCTCTCCCTTTCCAGTTGTGTTTGTCTTGGTGTGGAGGTGAATGGTGATGAACAACAGACTAAGCTACCTGTGCCTCGAATTTACAGCTAATTATCCAAAAGACAAAAGGCAAAATAGTTAATTTGTCTTGCTAACATCCATGACTCATGAGAGCTATTTAAGTTAGCTAAAGTTTTGCTAAGGCAATAGGAAGTCGATTAATGTTGTCAATACTGATTTAATTTGCTTGGGAACAGCCCAGATTACATATTATTATAATTGACTGATTCAGTTTAAGCATTTGACTGAAAAGAATTATGCACACATTTAGAAAAAATGCCCATAAAAGGTAAAAAAAAAAAAATCTATTTAAACTTTTTGGAAAATATTAATTTCTATCACTGCTGTGAACTGATCACCACACAGAATATGCAGAATATGAAAAACTTTAGGAGTCAGCTGTGCACGGTAGTCCTTAAGATATCAGCACAATAACACACTCAGCAAAATATCGTCTAATTATTGTTATCGATAAAATCCCAGAAACTATTGAGATATATTTTTGTCAATACTGCACACTCCTAATATATTTAGCGTTTTGTTTAGAAAAAATAAATATGAGAAGTGCCCTTTTCCCACTTGAGCCCCTGCCCCTCAAAATGTCTGTGCACGTCCCTAAATTGTGTGCTTGATATGTAAAAATGCTCGGAATCAGTGCTCTAAGTGGGTCAGTCTGCAGTACATCACTTCTATATTTATTCTCTTCTTCTATTCTCAGAGTCAAAACGTCAGTGTCTGGGTTAGTAATGAGACTTTATAATTCATACTATCTGGTGTTGGTGACACTTTGGCCCCTGTGCCCTGTAGTAAATAAATGTATCATGTACCAGCAATATCTCCAAGTATGTTTTTTAATGCATTGTGAAAAAAATTCAACTGTGACAATGATTGGCAAATTCCAGCCTGTGCAAAAGAGAGTACCAGCACCTTTTTCCACTTAAAGCCCTGCCTTCATTTGATACGAATTGTGCTTCTGTAGTGTATATCTGTTTGCTCGTGACACCTGTAAAGGGTGCACGAGCAATGAACATGTGCTGCTGAGTGTATGGTTTGCTTGTGGCAACAGACAAGGGAAAATAACAGATATTATTAGGAATTTGTTGGAGGAAAACAAAAGTCTCTCTGTGAAATGTAAACATCCCCGAAAGTAACTTTCTGTCACTGTAAATTTAACACTGACATACAATTTATCAGATCATATATCTATCTCAGGTAACTGACATACAGAGAGACACCTGGCTGCACATACAGAACATGAAACATAAGCGTTTTGGATGCGCGCATAAAAACGGGTTGTTCTCTTATTTTAAAGTCTTTGTAGGGGAAATTTAGTAAACTTGTTTAAGTTAACTCCGTTACTCAAATAATTGGTAAATGGCAGTGGACTGCTGTTTTGTAACTTACCTGGCACTGCTCATTGGGAAAATCCTCTGAATATTCCAAATCCACTTTCTATCAGCTCGCACTCACTGTGAAACAAGCCGGACATGTCTAAAAACTGTTCTTGGTTCAGTGAGTTGAGCACTCGGATCCACTATAGAATCGATTCTGATTCTTGAATGAATTGCTCTGAGGTTTTGTGAAAAGTTTTAACCGATTTGACAGAAACCATCGATGATGATGTAATCTGAAATTATTTACTAAAATTTAAATGGAAAACCTTGTGAATATGTGCATTTCATTTTCTGTCCAGATATATTTTAATATTTCAAAAGTCTAACAACAAATAATTATAATTAGTGTTAAAGTGTTTCCCTGATAGCACACATACATCTCGGAGATGTCTATTTGACGTCTGCGTTTACATCTGCAAGATGTATTTTTTAGAGTATTTGCTCATCTGCAAGGCATCTATTGATAGTTTTCACGTGATGTCACACCCTTATAGGAATGCCCACCTGGAGGGCAAAACGAAGCTTTGCTCCACTGACCACCAGTTATTTTTATGCGGATTGCATTAAGTAGTAATGTAGTAAAACGCAGATATTAAAAGGTGAAATTCAGTAAACACCTTATTGATTATGTATATCTTGTCCATGCAAGCAGATGAAACCAGAATATAAACGCAATGTGCAAAGCTTCACGTTAAATGGTTTCCCATAGAAAACCATTAGAAGGAAAACACTGAACCATTAAGCAGATTGCGTTCATATTCCGGCCTCATCTGCTTACCTATGTAAACTATGCATCATTACTATAGAGAATATTACTGTTTTAAATATATTAAGGCACTTTAAATGTTTTTACAACGTTTTGTCGCACTATTTAATGATTGAAATATTGCCGCGGTTGCTTAATATGGATTGCAAATGACCAAAACTTGCATTTTGTTCACATACCTTTGTTTTATTCTTTTGAGAGGTGATCTAAATATTTGCAGCTGTGAAACTGATGGAAAATTGACAGGCCTGTGCTGCAGTTCTATGGATGTTTTGCCCTCCAGGTCTTCGGGCCGGTCACGTGACTGAAAGCTATGAATAGGAAGTTTCCTATTAGATGTCAAATAGATGTCTTTAAGATGTTTATGATTTAAAACTGACATCTTAAAGACGTCTGTCAGATGTTTGAACACAGCAGATGCTTTCCAGATCAAGAGATCTTTAACAGATATCTTGCAGACGTACATGTGCTCTCTGGGTTGGGACACGTGCTGAAAAATTCTTGGTATCAATAGGGCTAGTTTGCTTTATTCTAATTCTGCAACTTCTAATGGAGCTTCGGGACTGCCATACATTAAACGTTAGAAGCAGATCTCTTAGAAGTGGTGAACGCCTCACTCAAAAAGAGCAATCTTGATAACACCATATTGAGCAACTATAGATCAATATAAAATCTTCCTTTTACAGGCAAGAATATTGAAAAGGTAGTTTTAATCAGCTGAACAACTACTTAAACTCAAATGGATACCTGGACAATTTTCAATCTGGTTTCCGACTGCATCACAGCACAGAGAAAGCACTCATAAAGATAATAAATGATATTCACTTTAATTCTGATTCTGGCAAAATATTAGTGCTTGTACTACTAGATCTTAGTGCTACGTTTGACACTGTCTATCATAACATACTTCTAGAGAGACTGGAAAACTGGGTCGGGCTTTCTGGGATGGTACTCAAATGGTTCAGGTCATACTTAGAAGGGAGAGGTTATTATGTGAGAATAGGAGAGCATAATTCTAAGTGGACATCCGTGACATGCGGAGTCCCACAAGGCTCAATTCTTGCACCACTCTTGTTTAGCCTGTATATGCTCCCACTAAGTCAAATAATGAGAAAGAACTAAATTGCCTATCACAGCTATGAAGATGACACCCAGATTTACCTAGCCTTATCTCCTAATGACTACAGCCCCATTGACTCCCTCTGCCAATGCAAATTAACAGTTGGATGTGCCCAAATTTTCTTCAGTTAAACAAGGAGAAAAATGAAGACATTGCATTTGGAAACAAAGATGAAGTTCTCAAGGTGAATGCATACCTTGACTCTAGGGGTCAAACAATTAAAAATCAAGTCAAGAATCTTGGTGTGATTCTGGAGACAGACCTTAGTTTCAGTAGTCATGTCAAAGCAGTAACTAAATCAGCACACTATCATCTCAAAAACATTGTAAGAATTAAATGTTTTGTTTCCAGTCAAGACTTGGAGAAACTTGTTCATGCCTTTATCACAAGCAGGGGGGATTATTGTAATGGTCTCTTCACCGGCCTTCCCAAGAAGACCATTAGACAGCTGCAGCTCATCCAGAACACTGCTGCCAGAATTCTGACTAGAACCAGAAAATCTTGAGCATATTACACCAGTCCTCAGGTCCTTACACTGGCTTCCAGTTATATTTAGGATTGATTTTAAAGTACTTTTACTCGTTCATAAATCACTCAATGGCCTAGGACTTACATACATTGAATATAAACCTAACAGACCACTCAGATCATTAGGATCAAGTCAGTTAGAAATAATCATAATTTTTAAATTATTTTAAAAGTTTTTAAATTCCTTGTTTTATTGTTGTCATTTTTTATTATTATTTATTTATCATTATTTTATTTCCTTTTATGCAAAGCACTTTGAATTATGATTATGTATGAAATGTGCTACATAAATAAACTTGCCTTGCCTTGCCTAAAAACTGTATTAACTTGTGTTAATGGGCACAGCATGATTTTTTAATTCTGGAAAATATTCTTCTGTTTCTTACCTTGCATGACTCTTTCCAACTACGTGATTTGGTCTGAGCTGCCACAATAGCAAAAATTGTAAGAAATGTCATGTGACAATATCAAAAACCTGTATTAGCTTGTGTTAAAGTGCAGCATGATTTTTTTATTCAGGAAAATCAATGTATTTCTGAAGAGGTTCTTCTCTGAGTATTTCTTTGCATGACTCTTTCCAACTACATGCCATGGTTTGAATAATCACAGTGGTGAATATAGATCACATTACAGCAATAAAGAGTGATCGAAGTGGGCCATTCACACAGCTGCACAGTACCGGCAATTCTATATTTTAATCTTTAGTGTACCTTTACTTTTTTTGTGTACCACCACTTCTCACATGTTGCTGATACTTTAATTTGCAACTCAGAGTCAATGAGTCAGTGTCTGGGTTATATATACATCACTGTATATATAGCCAATCACACACACTATAGTGGGACACTATATAAATCACACTACCCAGGAGGGGCATTACATGAATTACTTCTCATCTCGACAATGCACATGAATGCAAGCAGTGTTGGTCTTGTCTACCCTACCGCCAGACCATCTCTCCTATCACTGATGAGGACTTCCATTATCACAGATGCATGCACACACAATAGTATCAAATCTGATGTTTGGCAAATGGTTGAAATGTAGAAATTTTTTATGTGATAATGATTTACATATTCCAGCCTGCATATTTTTTCCTCCACATTTTTTCCACTTTAGGCATTGCTTGTAACAGACCTTATCTATTATTTGTGCGTATTTGCTGTGCACCTTCTATGACTATGTATTAGTATTTACCTCACTTTGTGGAAAAGCTACTACACGTTGATTTATCACATGGCTTTTGCTTTTACCATCTGTTTTTAAAGGAATATTTCACCCAAACATTTTAATTTGCTGAAAATTTACTCACCTTTAGGCTAGATGATTTAAAAAAAAAATTTAAACAGATTTTGAGAAATGTAGCATTACTTCACTTGCTCACCAATGTATCCTCTGAATGGGTGCAGTCAGAATAAGAGTGCACCAGTTGATAAAAATATCACAATAATAATCCACAACATAACCCCAGTCCATAAATTAATGTATTTTGAAGTGAAAAACTGTGTGTATTTGTAATTCCATTATCCTTATGAGTCCATAATTCATAATAATGTTTCCTCCAGTGAAAAAGTCCATCCCCTGTTGTCCTCTCACACCAAAATCCATGAACATTTGTTTAGAATATTGGTTTAGAACTGTTTTGGACTAATTTCACATGTAAACATACACTTGTTCACATCCTACTCTTCAATCTCTGAGGCAGAAGTCTCCAAACCCATCCTTTCTAATCATCCTACTAGTCCGCTTGATCCTATTCCATCTCATCTCCTTCAAGACATTTCCCCTGTAGTTATACCTGCACTCACTCACATCATCAACACATCCCTTCACACTGGTGTTTTCCCCTCAGCATTTAGACAGGCTCGTATAACCCCACTACTTAAGAAACCCACTCTTAACCCAGCTCTTTTAGAGAACTACAGACCGGTTTCCCTTCTTCCTTTCATTGCAAAAACACTTGAACGAGCTGTGTTCAACCAAGTCTCTGCCTTTCTCACACAGAACAACCTCCTTGACAGCAAGCAGTCTGGTTTCAGAAGTGGACATGCAACCGAGACTGCCTTGATCTCAGTTGTTGAAGCGCTAAGACTGGCAAGAGCGGATTCCAAATCTTCAATACTAATCTTTCTCTGTCTGTCCGCTGCTTTTGACACGGTTAACCACCAGATCCTATGCTGTTGACACTCAACTCTATCTCTCATTCCATCCCGATGATCCGACAATACCTGCTTGCATCTCAGCTTGTCTAACAGACATTTCTTGCTGGATGAAGGACCATCACCTTCAACTCAACCTTGCCAAGACAGAACTGCTTGTGGTTCCAGCAAACCCATCGTTTCATCACAATTTCACCATCCAGTTAGGCACATCAACCATAACTCCTTCAAAAACAACCAGAAACCTTGGAGTTATGATTGATGATCAGCTGACTTTCTCAGACCACATTGCTAAAACTGCCTGGTCCTGCAGATTTGCTTTATTCAACATTAAGAAGATCAGGCCCTTTCTTTCGGAAAATGCTACACAACTCCTTGTTTAAGTTATTTTTCTGTCCAGGCTGGACTATTGCAATGCTTTCTTGGCAGGTCGTCCAGCCAGTTCTATCAAACCTTTACAATTAATCCAGAACGCGGCAGCAAGATTAATTTTTAATGAGCCAAAAAGAATGCACGTCACACCTCTGTTTATCAATTTGCACTGGTTACCAATAGCTGCTCGCATTAAAAATCAAGGCATTTAATGTTTGCCTACAAAACCACCACTGGCTCTGCACCCGTTTACCTAAATTTATTACTTCATACTTTTGTGCCCTCTAGAAGCTTGTGTTCTGCAAGTGAACGTCGCTTTATTGTGCCATCCCAAAGAGGCACAAAATCAATTTCACGGACTTTTGAATGAAATGTTCCCTCCTGGTGGAATGACCTGCCCAACTCAATCCAAGCAGCTGAGTCTTTAGCCATCTTCAAGAATTGCCTAAAAACACATCTCTTCCATCTTTTTTTGACGCTCTAACTCTAGCACTCTCTATTCTAATTCTATTCTTAAAAAAAAATTTGTTGTCCCTTTTAGACTTGCACTCTATTCATTTACTGCTTGTTTTCTTAAAAAAAAAAACTAACACTATGTAGCGTCTGCGTAGGATCATGCATGAGCGTTGGACTGTTTATGGCTTAAAAGACCCCTTTTAGCCTTTTGACATTTGCATATAAATTACAGTTCTGGTCAGAAACTTTACGTTTGTATAGGGGTGTAAATTGCCAAATGGTTCTTCGCCGTCAAGAAGATTAGAACCAGCCAGATAGATCGATAGATAGATAGTAGATAGATGAGATAGATAGATAGACACAAGCTGCATGAATAGATAGACGGAGAGACAGATAGATAGAAAATAGAAACTAGCAGAACAGACAAAAAAAGACAGTCAGAGATGGATGGACGGACAAACGGAGAGAGAGACAGACAGACAGACAGAAAAAAGAAAGAAAGACAGACAGACAGATAGATGATAGAGAGATAGATAGATAGATAGATAGATAGATAACACAAAGATGCATTGAATAGACAGACGGAGAGACAGATAGATAGAAAATAGAAACTAGCAGAACAGACAAAAAAAGACAGTCAGAGATGGATGGACGGACAAACGGAGAGAGAGACAGACAGACAGACAGAAAGAAAGATGGAGGAATGGACGAAAAGACTGATAGATAGAAAAACTAGCAAGAACAGACACAAGACAGTCGGACGGACGATGGATGGAGAAGAAGGATAGATAGAAAATAGAAGACAACTAGCAGAACAGACACAAAAAGACAGTCAGAGATGGATGGACGGACAAACGGAGGGACAGACAGAGACAGACAGATAGATAGGACAGATAGATGATAGAGAGATAGATAGATAGCTAGATGATAGATAGATAGATAGACGGACAGATGGATAGATGCCATGGATAGACGGAGAGACAGATAGATAGAAAATAGAAACTAGCAGAACAGACACAAAAAGACAGTCAGAGAGATGGATGGACGGACAAAAAGAGAGAGAAGAGAGGACAGGAAGACAGACAGACAGATAGTAGATAGATAGATAGATAGATAGAAAAATAGAAATAGCAGACCAGAAACAAACAAGAGACAGCCAGAGAGATGGAATGGAGGACAAACGGACAGACAGACCGACATGCAGACGGACGCGAAGGGACGGATGGATGGATGGCCGAAAAAAAAAAGGACAAACAGATCGAAAATAGAAACTCACAAAAAGACAGCAGAGATAGATGGACAGACAGACAGACAGACAGGTGAGAGACAGACAGACAGACAGACAGGACAGACAGACAGACAGATAGATAGATAAGATAGATAGTAGATAGATAGATAGATAGATAGATAGATAGATAGATAGACAGAACGATAGGTGCATGGATAGATGGATAGACAAATAGATAGAAAATAGAAATTAGCAGAACAGACACAAAAAGACAGTTAGAGAGACGGACGGACGGACGAATGGAGGGACAGACAGATAGATAGATGGATGGATAGACAGACAGACAGGATGATGGTGGTCACCTTATGCATGAGCTCCTCATTGTATGTGAGGAGGAGTGTGCTGCTGGACAGTGTGTGTCCGTCCTCAGTGTCCACTGGAGAGGAGCCGTAAGCGCTGTCAGGATAAGCAGGCTCTCCCTGCTCCACCAGCTCCAGATCTGAAGTGTTCTCCATCATCAGCTCCATGTGTGAGGTGCTTCTCAACAGCAGATCTTTGACAGTCATTGAGACTTTTCCTTGCTGACTCGCTCGTCTCAGAGATGTCACGGCGTCTCCAACCTAGTCTTGTCTCTGATGTGCAATGATGGCTCATGCCAGAGATTCTTATAACCTAATGAAGTTTACACTATTAAATATTTAACAGTAGTGCTTCCTGTGGCGTGTAGTACAGGACATGTTCATGATGATAGCAGTGTACACAACAGTGCTCACTGTGGCAAACCATTTTGGGTCGTTCCTGCTGTGTTGAACGTTTTGAACTATATATGAAGCTTT
>JADLZN010007730.1:0-97554 GCA_018155175.1 Sinocyclocheilus anophthalmus | reverse complement strand
TGCTCTGAAAAGGACACTGACACTTAGCAGGAAATAACAGAATAAAACCTGATCTCAGACAAAATGGAATTTTAAAAGATTAATGATCCTTAAATTCTTGTGTGTTTTATTCAGGAACTAGTGATGTTGCTCTAACGGACAATAGAAAAAAAGAAAAAAACAGTAAAACTTCCCATGGTTAAATACGAGCAAATCAAATGAGCAGGTCAAGTGCTTGTTTATATATTCGTTTTGTGTGTGTCTATTTAAAGTATTTAAAGTAAACACATGTGACATGTAAATACAAACTAACAATTTCAATAGTATCCCAATTAATTTGTTTACAAAATCCTTAAGCCATGTTCTTTTGACCCGTGCACTGTGAAATGTGTTTATATGCCAGTACATCCCCACAAGCAGTTCCTTCAAATATTGGGAAACACTCAGCAGAGTATTAATACCGTGATGTTAGACCACAGAGCACAGGAATGTTTCCTGAGGTGCCACAGACCTGGATCTGCACACTTTAGACTTACTCATCAGTGACGTCTTGTTCAGTGGAAGAAACAGACCTGTCATGAGGAGCACACTGTCAATATCCAGTGTCCACATTGACAAATAAAAAAGTTATGAACTAGTTTCTGATTGAATTTGTGTGGTAATGTGGCCCAGTCTCTAAAAATCTGGCCTTGTTACTGAATGATTGTGGGTTCAACCCCTATAAGGTGCAAAACACAAACGGTCACAGCCATGTAAATAAATAAGCTGTTCTTTTCCATACAATTAAAGTCAATGGTGAGCAAAAATTACTTAGAGGTAAAAAAGAACCAAAGACTTTGATAAAAATGGTTAAAACATTCTTTAAAATACACTGCCATTTAAAAGTTTGTGGTTGGTATGTTTTATTTTTTTTATATAATAATTGTATATAATATAGTATCTTATGCTCACAGATGCTATGATCAAAAATACAGAATATTGTGAAATATTACAATTTAAAAATAACTATTTTATATGTAATATATTGTGTAAATGATGTTCTGTGATCAAAGCTGAAATGTCAGGCATCAATACTCAGTCTTCGTTACATGATCGGTTTTCTTTAGGCTTGTCGCGATAGCCGGTGCTACGGTGATACCGGTGTTAAGCCACCACACGGTTTACGTCAATGCCCAACGCCCCCCTCGTCCCGGGGAAAAAAAAACACCCCCCCCTCCTCTCCCCCCACACCGGTCGTTGATTTTTTTATAGTAATAAAAATAATTTAGCTCAGCAAAAGAACAGACACTACAATTAAAAAATGAACTTGGCTGCTCAATGCAGCGTGCTGAGGACCCCCCCCCCCAGCGCATCACAGATCAGATTTTAATTTCTTTAGTTCGAAACGAGATGCAAAAAGGGCTGTTGGCAATATTTTGGATTTTGAAAAGCCTGTTGACTTTTGCCGTTTATCTAAGGTGATTTTGGAAGTTTTTTTTAAACATTCGTTTCTTATTTAATTGGTTCCACATTGTTTGAGATTGTTCATTTATTTACTTGTACTTGATTATTATTTGACATCACGGATGTTATGCCGTGCCTCCAGCGTCTTATTCGTTTCTAATAAAATTACGTTTCTTATGTATTGGTTTATAGTATACATGTTTATTATTTCCAGTTGTGATTTAAACTTTATGCAAGTTGTTTATTTTATATTAGGCATAGCCTGCCCTTATATAGCATGGTGTATTTTTATTTGTTAATAAAAGTTCTATGTTTTATATATAGGCTAAAGTGAGTTTGACGTTGTATTTTGTTGTTGCATTCAAGCAATTGACGCCGAACTGCCGCTAATTCGAAAGTGAAAGTAAAATGCGCACGCGCTTTTAAGCTATTTAAAAGCGAAGGAAAGCGAGGAAAATTCAAACGAACTAAAAACTAACAATTGCTTTACTCCGAACTGCCGCTAATTCAAAAGTGAAAATAAAATGCGCACGCCGCTTTTAAGCTATTTAAAAGCGAAGGAAAAGAGGGAACGCCATCGCCCCCGCCCCCGCGGTGATACCGGTATTACCGGTGTTGTTACACGTCGATTAACCAATGGGAAAATTTCCTCACCGTCACAACCCTAGTTTTCTTGTGGGATGAAGTCGTTTGTCATTTCCTTATAGAGGCTACGCTGCCAAGATAGAAATCTGCTCTTATCTGTTTACTCGGCTACCTTTGGTTCCAGCTCTCCTGGGCTCAGCGGTTAATCATTCACATCCAAAACACTGTACCCTGATCGGGTTATGTTTTGATATGATTGTGCTCAAGGTTGTACAGTTTTGCATGTGTAACCCTAATAAAATGACTTATTTATTCAGTTTTTTATGTCGTTTTTTTGAAGAAGGCCGTATATCGCTCTCCTTTCTGTTGTGGATGATTAGGTCTTCCCTCCATTCCCGTAATTTATGAGGACTGCGTCTGCTCCATTTCAGATTCTCTGTTTTATAGCCGCGTGTAAAGAGAGGTCACGGCGCAGGTTGAATGGATGTGATGTGAGCCGTGAGTTACACTGAGATATTACTGCTGTTTCTGCACATGGACTTTGGCCTGGTATGTGTCCAGTTCTCTGACTTAGTGCTGACATCACTTTCAGTGACAGCACATCCATGAAATGTTATCTGGGAATCCAGCCATACCCCAGTTTTTAACCAAAATGGTGCTGGTGTTTGGTCAGGCATCTGCGAATCTTCTCCAGAACCAGATCACTTCAACTTTTTAAGTAATTTAAATTGATGTAAGTCAAAAGTTATTTGAAATCGGGATGGAACCGATGTAGTGACAGATGGTTTCTACCGTATTGTGATGCCAAAATCAGGAAAGGAAAAAAAAAAAAAAAATGTGGTTGAAAACCATTGGTGGTGAATGGATGGAGGCAGATGTGAATGAGAGCGTGCAGTCGATTGTAAGAAAGGGGCGGAGTTTAAGTGAACTAAATAAATCAGGTCTCGACAATAAGGACTGCATGATGGCCCGGGGATTTGTCACTGCTGCGTCATCACAAAAGTTTATCAATTGCCTTGCCAGTTTAAACATTCAAGTGATTTTAAACCATTCAAGCACAAGAAGAGGCAAAAGAGAACTTAATTCATTATTATTAAGCTTATTTTATATTAATACAGGGAAGGGTCACAAACAACAATAAACACTATTGTATTTGGTTGTGGCAGGGGCAAGGTAAAATTTTTAACCAATGGCCTGACCAGGACTAGTAGAAAAATTCCGTAGGGTTGAGCACAGTGATCGGGAGTCTGGTGTACACACCAGAGAGAAGTCTGCCATTTTACAGGAAGATCCAGTTATGACATAACAGGTCCAAAACAATGAAGCATGCTTAAAACGTTTACGATAAGATCAATGATAAAAATAAAAAAAATAGAAAAGGTGAATTTTCATTTAATATCGACTTTAAATACTATACATATAGACTAAAAACCAATGTCTTTGCTAAAAAAAAAATAATGTTGAGTGTTGGGATCGTTCATTTCAAATTAATAGCAAGCATAAGACATGCTAAATGTAACTTATTCTGCTCATTCTCATGATCCACTCCTATGCGAAGCATGATGGGAACTGTAAATCCACTGCCCAAGAGTTTCATGAAAAAAAATCAATGCAGAAATTTCAGTTTAAATGGCACACAATATTATATTGATGTAGTGATCAACAGAACTCAAAATAATGTTTGCTACTTAAAAGGTTTAAATTAGAATTTTAATCTTGTAACCTTGCATTTATTTAAGTAATAAGTCCTCTGAATTTTTATTTAGATGGGTAAAAAAGTGGCTGGAGTAGCTTTGCAGTAATTTACAAATAGAAATGAGGTTTCCATGGACTAAATGCATGTTGCTTCCAGTGTGCACAGCTTTGATTTGAATACAGTCTAGTTTTGTGTCTAGCTGGAGTTGTTGTTGTTGTCTTAAAAGCTTTAGATGGTGAGAAGACTGTCATGCCCACCGGCCACTGACTTCCTGATTCAAGACCTGCAGGTTTAAGGGCTCGACACTGTCTTGGTGGAAAAGGAATACCAACAGTGATTTATCTATAAACTTTGAAAATTCATCAAGCTGTTTTAGGCCTCTGTTTGGCGTTTTTCCCTTCGTTGCATGACTGTGAATGTCCATTCGAAAGGACTCATGATGTAGCCTTGAAATGAACCTTCATCAGACTTATCAGCATGCAGAATAATGCTAATCATATTCATAATTAAGTCTTAAGCATAATTAATGCCTTGCTAATAGAGACATTTGTATCTTTAGGTATTTTGCGGACCATCTACACTCATTTTACAGGAACACAATGCTGGTGTTAATGAAAACTCTTGACTTCAATAGCGTGTTGAAATCTGGCTGCCAGCCTCACCCATCAGCATGTCGCAAGAGGAAGAATGATCCACTTGCGCACTAAAGAAATGGACATTAAGACATTCCTGTGAAACTCGTCATTGCTGACGTCATTAATAACCAATTCATGTTACTGAAACTGCACCTGACGGCTAAAACTTCAGCAGTCCTGCTGCTTTACGTTGAGCTCTTGACGTCAGACGTCTGCTGATGCTTTCACGGTATTTCCACAGGATTTTGTGAGTCTGTGGAATGAACCTCAGTCTGTGTAGGGTGGCACAGAAGACAATTCTGTACTTTGTATTTACAATTTCAATTTAAAGTTAAACTTTAGTGGACCTTTTTTAGTTGTGATAGTGTCTCAATCTGTATGCCACAATCTATTATATTATGAGAAATGTACAAAAAGTTTCTTACGTGTGTGTGTATATATAGATATTTTTTTTTTTTTTGTTTATTTATGTTAAACCGTACTTTTATTTTGACAGTTTGCCATGAAGTTTCTTTGTGTATACAGTATGATGATGCTAGTTTTCTCATGAAAGCATCACGCTGCTTCAGTATTTGTGTAGTAAACAAAACCACGTTTCCACAATTCATACATACAGAGGCAAGCGGAACATGCAGGACTCATATTTAAAACGTCTTTTTGCATTTAATATTCACAGACACTAGTTCATATTGCGATTCGAATTAAGTGGCAGTGGCTACTTTTGATTTATTCGTCCAAAATTGTGGAATTCCGTGGCATTCCGCGCTATAGAGTAAATTACATTTTTATGAATGGACTCCACGATCCAGTCCGCGTTTTCTCAGAAACCATATGGCCCTAGAAATATAACCACACTTAGGAACATTACGGCTTGCCCTGTGTGTTGTTTGAATGAGTTGCAGGGGTGACCTCACGTCACAGGGTCTCTCTTCCTCTCTCTGTAGCGTATGCGCCCAGATGCGTTCTCAAGTACCGAAAAATTTGCCACGGTGAGTAACGTACTCTGTCGTACCGAGCATTCGGTCGGTACCCTTAAAAGTAACGAGTGCGTACCCACACCCTAAATACACTAAAGGTGGTTATCAAATATAACCCAGCCCTAATTTTATGGAGATTTTTTTTTGGTACGTTTTGTTGTGTGGAAAGAGCAACTGAACATTCTACTAAACCTCTCCCTTGTGTTCCGCAGGACAAAGTAGTTTCATTTTGGGGTGAACTATGCCTTTACATGTGGAGTTCTCATATAAGAGGCCTTTGTGAAAGTGTCAAATGTGAAAGGGATGATTCAGTGCTGTAAGCTTCTCAATAGTAAAGCTAATTATCAGGATAAGAGTGTTAATTAGCAGCAGTGTTAAAGCAGCCTGTGCAGTTATAAGAGTGCAGGACCTGTAGATGAGCGGGGCTGATTGAGCGCAGTGATTTGTTCTCTGTGTGATTATCATCAGCCTCATGCTCAAGGACAGCCGCGTGCTAATCTGCCACCTGTGGCACACTGTGATATCTTCTCAATAACCTGCACACGTAATGTCCTGTGGCACAGCTCCGTTCGCGGCTTTGACGCTGGTTTCCTGGTAACAGCAGCAGTGGCGGGGTATGAGAGCACTCAGATTTTGGCTCTGTGTCAGAAGCAGGCTTGATCGTGGCGAGTGTCAGAGAGCTTACCGAAGGCTCCTCGCTGTCATGAAATCTGTTTTGTTTGCTGCATCATGGTTCGCTAGGAATTTCAACCGCCTGTCGCAGGACGGGTTGTGTAACACGAGGCCTGTCGCGCCGTGCTGCGTTCGCTCGCATTGCTGCTGACATTACTGCAGAGCGTTGCATTGAAGTCAGGATGTTTCCTGTGGTTTGTTTACCGGCAGAGCGTTTCTATTTACAGGTTTTGTCATGCATCATTCGAGCTTAAACTGGATGTGTGTGTTCCTGCCTTTAGTCGCTCTCAATTTTGTCACATTTGTTGCAAAACATTAAAAAAAAAAATTAATTCTAGGCTATGTTGTAAAAATGCAGCTCTGCGTTGTTGCCTGAAGATCGCTGATGTAGACGTTTGTTTCAACACTGATGATTCAAAAGTGAACACAAGCACATATTGTGCTTTCCAAGAGCTCACTCCCTCCCTCCCTCAGATAAGATGAGAGTAACATGGGAAGAATGTGCATTCCTTTCCTGAGGAGGAGGGCAGTCTGGAGAGGAGTGTGTTTCCTCTGCCTCGCATCAGTGGACTGCCTTCAGCCGTTCAGGCTTTTATCAGAGATCCAGGCCTGTGAGATGAGGCTCATTGTACAGTCCGTGTCTGTGTGCTTCTCTCACACTCTTTCCATTGAAAGGGTGACGGTGCAGAGCTTTCCCAGGAACGGCCAGTGTTTTAACAAACTTCAAACTAACTATGTTACAAACATTCATAGTTTTGAGAACGGCCAAAGTAATTTAATTCCATGATTTTGTGATATCGTGAGCTGGCTTTAATCATCAGCGGTGGTTTAAATACAAAGCAATCTCTTTTGCTCACCAAGGATCGAAGACACTGTAAAAATCAGTAATATTGTGAAATATTAATACAATTTAATATTCTATTGGATGTATTTTAAAATGTAATTTATTCCGGTGATGCGCAGCTGTATTTTCAGCATTATGGACTCAGACTTCAGGTCACATGATCTTCAGAAATCAGTATAACATGCTGATCTGCTGCTCAAGAAACATTCCTGATTATTATCAATGTTATCAAACCAGTTGTGCGCTTCATTGTAGAACATTTTTTTAATTTCTTTGATGAATGGAAAGTTCAAAAGTAATGCATTTATTTGAAATAGAAATATTTTAAATAGAAATGTCCCTTACCATAAATTTTTAATCATTAATGGATCCTTGCACAATAAGTAGAAGTTCTCTCAAATAAAATCATACTGACCACAAATGTTTACCGTAATGAAAAAAAATCATAGCATTCAATTCTTGAACTGATTGTAGATGTGGCTGGAGTAAATGCAGTCATCCTTTAACTGAATGCATGTGACATTAGGCTGCTGCATGTAAACGGCTCCATTGATTAAACTGTGAGTGATCTATTTTTGTTTTGCATTATTTTAGTATTATTTATATTTACAGTTATGGTAATTTTTTAATATTTTCATATTTTTAGTTTTTATTTGAATTTGTTTTAATAATATAGATATGTGCATTTTAATTCATTTTTAAATATTTCTATTTAGCTTTTTTCTATTTTATTGTTTATTTCAATTTATTTTAATTAAAGAAAAAGAATTGACTGAGGAAATTATATTGCCCCCCATTTGGTGGAAATGGGTCCAGATTGGGCACTCTGCCGGTAGAAAAGGGTGCACGGGAGCTGATAGAAGCCTTGTGAGCTTGCTGCATTCTTCAGTCGACTGGACACACCTGCCCTAGTGATCAGTGTCAGGCTGCAGCTCTTCTGGAGTCCTGACGGCCCCTGAGACGCCACTGAGACTGATAGCAGAGGTCCCAGCTCGCATGCTGAAGGAGCTGCTATTTACTGAGCGCATTGCTTCAAAGCAATCAAACCTCTGCGGTCAGTGCCGCTGGGTCATTTTCCATTATTTGGACTGCTTTTGCTCCACTGGACGCATTTGTCCGTGGAACGGCGATCTCTCCCTGGCTTCTCATGCAATACAGTCTCCATTGTCTTGGACGACAGACAATGAGTTCTTTCAGTTGTGGGCCTAGAGGGAGAGAGATGGCCAGATTGGTGGCTTCAGGTGTCACTCAGGCACGGCGCAGTCACCCAGAAGGAGAATGGTGAATACTACAGGCCTCATTGAGTGGTCAGACTGGTCAGACCGGGTGTGATGAAATCCTCTCTGGTTTGAACCAGCATGCTATGAGTCACACAGGCTCCTGTTACCTGTTCTTTCAGTATTGTCTTTCACAGAGGAAGAGCTTCTTTCACAAGCATTTCTTATCTGCTTTGGTTTAGTTTGATTGGGGAACCGAATTAAGCTTTTACAAACTTTTATTGCTTACACCAAACATGACTTTGTGAACCTGTAGCTGTTGGAGTCGTAGGACAATCTTACTGCTATTACTATTTATAAAATTATTCAAACTTTTTTTAAAGATATATCACAATTTTTTTTCTTCCATGTTTTAATTTTAACAGTAAACCTCTGTTGTGCAGCAATTTGTTTGCCAAAAAATAAAATGAACTGTTTAATTTTCATTTGATTACATTTTAAAAGATGAATTAAATTGTTAATGTTAACGTTCATTTATTACCACCGTTTTTGATAATAAATGTGTATTAAAACATAAATCCATAAATTTCAGAAAAAGCTTTTATGAAATTGTTAAAGTTTGAACATGTAAATTCAGTTGATAAGAAATGCTTTTCGATTTTCAAAATGCAATTACACAATTAAAATGGAATCCAGAAATATTAAAAGGAAGACAAAAAAAAGAGTTTAGGAAAAATGTAATACATTTAGGATTTTCTTAAGGCCCTAAAAATCTATTTTTGATTAAACTTTTAATAAATTGTAGCTATAAGTTTCATTATTTAAATCAGTTAGACATGGTATTTGACAGCTAAATTGGGAAAAACTGAATATGGGAAATATAGAAAAAGAAGCATATTTTAAGAATGCTTTTAAAAATTATTTTAATTATGACGGTTATACACGTTTCCCCCCCAAAATGAATTTTTTACATACTAATGGTACAAAATATATGGTCTATTTCCTTACATTTATTTTGTGAAAGATGACCCAAACATGTTCCTGACCAGTTTTTTTTTGTGATTTTCACCAATGTGCAATTAGAATATTATTAGGGGTTTCAATCTGGTCAATGCACTTTTGTCATCTGAAGGATTAGGTGCAGGCATAAGAATGGGTTGCTGGTTTCAATCAGGATGGATGGGTTGTGTGATTTTAGTCACAGGTTTCAGATGTATTTGTTGCTGGACTGGCAGAGCCTGAATAAAACATGAGTCAAGCCATCGGAGAGGCTCTGGTTTCAGTAGGGCATTTAACAAACACAGTTTACTCTGACAAGACCTGCTTGAGCTCCTTTAAGATAACCAACATAACCTTTGGCTGATGGGCCAGATGTCCCGCCTCTGACTACTACTGTTAACAGCAGACGCAGGGCTCATACTGTACGTGAGTCAGCAGCACCAGTGGGAGTAAGACTGTTAATATCTTTCAATATGACAGACTTTAATGGCATTTGAAGTTTATAATGTGAAATCGCAGCATGTAAGTGAATGGCATCACGAAAACAAACTCATCTGGAGTTACTAAGAAGAGGAATTTTTATTGGTGTCACTTAAAAGCATTCAAATCCCTTGGACTTTTTCATTTTTCACTGTCACCACATGGAATCATGATGTGTTTAGCTGAGAATCCATGTAAGTTATTAAAACTAGGGCTGTGGTATCGTTTTATTGCAATTCTTTTTCTAACAATATTCTTCTTCGGGTTTAAATATATAATATTTTTATGTTTGTTTTGTGTAGCTTCAGTTGTGACACCGTCATTTTATCTTGAATGATGCGTGCGTGTGCTATTAGGGCTGGGTATCGTTCAAAATTTTTCGATATCGATACCGGTACTGATACCTTGACTTCGATACCGGTTACTGAACGATACTTTTTTGATACCAATTTTATGAAATAAATTTTTAACAAGATTACATTATCTAAAAATTTAAACTTTGGTTTTATTTTTCAGCTTGTCGATGTTTATACAATCTCAAAGACTCATCTCCTGAGCCACTGCAAAAGGAACAAAATGTAACCAACACAATTAATCAGTGCAAATAGTTTTAATAAAGTGCTCAAATAGTCTTCAGTTTACACATTTGTTAGGCTACATTTACACTAGTTAGTTTGTTTTAAAACGCGTAGCTCATACAGAATCATGATTTCTATTTATTTTTCACTGATTTACTGATGAGCATTAGCGGCTTCCAGCGCTGTCTGCTTGTGTTCTCTCTTCCATGAGCGCTGCTCTGACTCAGAGCTAATAACATAGGTCATTTCATTAGCTGGCGAGGTCCGGATTACTTTTTCGTCCCCCTTCCCCTTATTCTATAATAGACCTAATATTACCACCCAAGCAAACAAAAAATATTTCTTAATCAGTGGAAACTGATACAGTGTTTTCTATCGTAATAAGCGCTTGCGTTCAGTCAATAATCGATTGTAGTTCTTAATTTGTTTGAGAACTGAGGAAGACCATACCATATAGTCGTGGCCACATAACCACCACCGGAAGTGCATTATTTCTCTAATAATTTTAAACGGCCTGGAGTCACAACCACACATCAAATACATTGTTAAGATGATTTATTTCAAGACATTTGTCATGTTTACGTCCTGAAATCTCGTGTGGGTTGAACTAATTTTTTACGCACCTCATCTCAAACCTTCCGTTGCAAATTCCAAAACGTCATTTTAGAGCTAATAACAGAGGCTCGAGCCATTGATATGCAGGCTAACACAGTTATTAATGCAGTCTAATGCAGTTATTAGAGAGAGAGAGAAGAACGGATTAAGTGCGTGTGCATACCTGCGTCTATGCGTCTTCCTCAGAGCGTCTCTCCATAGAGATTCTTTAAGTGGTTAAACCCTCCCCCCCTTCATAGCACCTCACTACTGAGAAATGTCATGTAGCTTTTCAGCTGCAAAACTATTTTACTGATAAATTCGCAGTGCAGCGCTGACAAGAAGTTTCTGTTCGCATCTCCGCGTGTCTGCACTGTGTGTGCGTCTGTGAGAGAGATTGGGAGAAAGAAAGCCTGATTTCCGTAGCCTACATAAAAAAGGTGGAAGACATGGAAATAGTTTGTCATTTTTTAGACATACCCTTTTTTTTTTATGTTTTTTTTTTATTTGTCTCTCAATGTCTTGACAATGTGTAAATCCGGCCCTGTTAGACGGCAATCGGAAGTTATTATAAACACTCGATGGTGGTTTAAAGTGTGTTTTGAGTAAAAGCGGAATATAAATCTTATTTATTGTCTTATGTAGCATGATGCTACAGTGTGCATGAATGGTCACATAACACGCGCTTTCGGTCGTGTTACGTTAGTATGAACGGACATCTGCATATGATGGGAACTCCACGCAGCTCCCGCACTACTCTATACTGGTGGTATTACAGTACCACGAGGGCTGGGGGGGGGGAAGGCGAGCCTACTGCTCCGCGCGCTTTCGAATCGCTCTCGCGGATGATCGATCTGCGCCGTGCCTCTAGTTGAACACACCGGCTAGTGCTGCAGGCTTATTGTCTCACTGACGCTGATGAGATTAACCCTTAGGTATCGAAATTTGGTACTGAACGACAAGACGTTTTTCGATACTCTATGGTATCGAGGCAATTCGGTCGGTGCCCAAAAAGTATCGAACTCGATACCCAGCCCCCTAGTGTTAGCAGTTACTAGTGTGGTGATAAATGGCACTAATTGGTAACACATGAGGAGCTTGATAGAAAATTGAATGGTATACCGAATTAGGGCTGCACGATTAATTGAATGCTATTGTCATGCTCTTTTTTGATAATAATGCGTTTTCTGTAATAAGCAGGAAATCATCATCACGTGCTTTCAGATGGAGCAGCATTTACTACACAGAGCCGGAGTTCACTGACAAGCTACACAAAAAAATCAGCTGTTTGCATAGCTTCTCAGTGAACTACGGCTCTGTGAAGTAAATGCTGCTCCATCTGAAAGCATGTGAAAATACCACATTTAATAACATATTTTTTACTCCAAACTCACTTCATAACGTCAGTCATGTGTTTGAAGTAAATCCTTCTGTGAGATGATGAGGCTTCTTGCACAGAATAAGGCACGCAACATATTTCATAGTATTTAAGCAGTGATAAAGGCATTGCATTATAAATATACTTTATTTTAGGGATGCACCGATATGAAAATTTTTGCCGATACCGATAACCGATTATTCTTTATTTTTGAAAGCTGATAACCGATATGTTGGCCAATAAATCTAAATTTGTATATTATTTTTGAGAGCCTGATTACAAAAAAAGGTCTCATCATTAAAAGCCTCATCCCAAACACTTCAACATAAGCAGCCTAGTTTGAACGGTGTACTTTTTAAAAATATTTTTACTCTCCCATTACCAAATTTAGTCATAAAAAAGTCTTACAAATAAATAAAATAATGCATAAATAATGCAAACAAGTCACTGGACGTCATTACACGTGTAAAGAATCAAAATTAATGCACCATAGAGTTTAATAAAACGGAATAGCCTCTGCACGGTCAATAATTAAATGATTTTAATTACTAAACCATATTGCTGATGAAAATAATAGAAAAATACAAGTGGTTGTTGTTAATAATGTATCGATGATTTTGAAAAGGTAACAAATTAATACCACTGTTTTAATAGCAGCCGTTGAGCTGCGCGTGCTTAAGCTGAAGAGCTGAATGAACATGGTGAACTGAAGCGTTTTGCTGGCAGCTTATTTAACTCAAGGGAATGCATCCTGAGATTAATATTAATACAACATAAACATTTTACAACTTATATATGTACAAAATGATGAAGTTATTTCGTGCTATAGTCAGAATGTGTGATCTTGTTGTGGATGCGCTCTTCCCATATCAACGTGCTGAAACACAGCAACTAAACCCATATAATTCACAACGTTTTATTATAATAATGCTCTCATTAGAATGTTATATACACGACATTCCCAATCATTGTTATTAATGTTGTGCACTGCTGTTTTAGCTGCGTGCGCTGAGCTAAAGACGATCACCGGTAAACTGAAGCGCTCTTTTTAACTTAACCAAACGCATTCTATATGAGATAAAACAGATATACATCAAATAAACACAATAATAAAACATACAATTGCACAAAAGGCTGCAAAAGAACAGCGCGCATCTGAAGTGTCTCTAAAGGAAATAATGCATTATTTATCGGCCAAATTTTCTTATTGGGCCAATACCGATAACAGAAAAAATGAGTATTTATCGGCCGATACTGATATGGTGGCCGATATATCGTGCATCCCTACTTTATTTTAATGAAAATTATAATAATAAGAACTCAGATAAACCGTATATTGCTGTAGTTGTGTTTTTATTAGTCACGTTGAATCAATGAAAGGAGTTAAATCTTCTGTTTATTCAGCTGTAGAGATAGGCATTTCCTGGATTTTTTCTGCGAGGCGCATTTGGAGTTTCAGCACGAGAGTGGCCTCTGGCCTTCGGATGGATATTTACTGTTGATCACAGAACCGTGCTTCACTGAAAAGTACGCATGACAATCGCAGCTTCTGTCGAATCACCATCTCGATTCCATTTCGATTTATCGTGCAGCCCTAGCTAGAATTTACTTTGAGACTCGTGTGGCCCTTTCACACATACTGATATAATTGTAAACTTAATAGAACTTTTCTATTTGGAGACATCAGGGAGATTTAACAGTATATGTGTGAATGCCAGTGATATAATTCAGTCGTATCAAATCTCAGCCACCAAATATAACTTATACTACATTCATGAGTATTCAGATTTTGATCAGATTCTGCCATACAAAGTTATGTTAAGGGTTACACATCTGACACAGTTTATGTATTAAGAGTCAAAATGATCCAAGGATCCCTTTTTTGGGGGGGAGGGTGCTTCAAACTCATATAAATGGCAAAACAGAGAGAGAGAGGGAAGGGAAAAAAAACATAGGTCATCTATTAAATCTTTTCTTTTCAACCACCTCCCCCAGTAGATTTTGGTAGATTGTTGTCTTAAGGAAAGAGTCAGCACTTCCATACTGTAGACATCATGTGCAATTTCTTGCCATTCACATACAGATGGGAGATCTTCCTTAAGCCATTTCCTTGTAATGGCCTTCTTACTGGTTTCTAATAATATATTAAAGAGGTATATATCCTTCTTAGAGCCATATGAAAATATGCAGTTAAGGAAACAGATCAAAGCAGTCAGAGCCGACTGCTTTGATCTGTTTCCTTAACTGCATATTTTCATAAAGCGCTCAGTTGATGATTCAGTGATTCATTTTGGTGTTGTTTTTTTTAAATTATTTATTATTACAGTTTTCTATTTTTTTGAAAGAACAGTCTCATAGCATTAATTAAAAATGTAGGGCCCTATGATTTTCGTGATGCGGAAAACATAAACAGAATCGCAAAATCCAGTCATAAAAATTAAAATTTTCATGGTTTATTGATTTTTTTTTTTTAATTGATAAAATTGTTACAATTTTATTAAATCATCCAGTATAAAAATTTAAAATGGAAAACACTGAATTTAAGGAAAAGTAAAATGCATTTGGTTCTATTTATACCACTACTGAGCTGCATTTAACAGTTGGTGTAAATGTTTTGTTGATACTGATTTAATTTGAATAGATCTGTCTTAATATTCTTTGAATTAATTCATTAAATATAAGAATTTGATAGAAAAGATGATACATGCATCTAATAAGTTTAGGAAGAAATGCACTTATAAAGGTAAGAATTGCCGTGGAAATTAATTTAAAGGGGCAAATATAGCCCCTTAATGACAATATAAAAAAAAATCACTGTAGGGTATCGACCACTGCACAGAATATGAAGATCTCTGGGAGTCAGCTGTCCACGACAGGCCTAAACCAGCCAAGATTTATAGTCTGGATGTGGATCTCTGCTTGTTTGCAATGCAAGGGTAAATAAAGAACTGATGTTTGAATAAGAACAGTGTGCAACTGGACAATTATGTCTATAAAGGCTAAAGTTTTTTTTTGTGTGTGTGTTTGAAGAGCGGAGAAGAGTCTTAGAATTTGCTGTCTAGTTGTAGCCAATATACTTTTGTACGTTTTAAGTATCCTCTGCATAGCAAAATGGAGATTATATATTGGCAGACCATTATTGATGCGTGCCTACATGGTTGACTTTGTTAGGAAGAAACCTGTACTGAGTGCGATAGACTCATGTATTTCTGACCACAGACCGTGTCTCTCTTCTCTTCCTTTCTCTCTTACAAACACATCAGGCTGGCTGTTCCAATACATCACTTATTAACTGCAGTGTTTTGCTTCTTTAAGCAGGAATGTCCGGTGGCCTTGTGCTTCAAACTTTGTATTTCTATACTAAAGATTTACATGTTGCATGGTTTTAATGAAACTGTACGTAGACAAAGCATATTGCGTTTAAATTGAGATGTAGAACAGGAGCTGCAAATCCTTGATTACACTGGATATCTGAGTCAACTTCCTATTATTTGACGTCCTGAGCAGTCACGGTGTCTGTCTGAGGGCTTTGTCAAGTGAAGGGGAGCAGACCTGCCCTTCAGAGATAACACTGAACCCTGACAGAGCCGTAAACATATGCCTACTTTCATCTAGATATGCAAATGGTGGTGCCTTTGTGTGCGTTTCTGCTCTGCTCTCATAAATGGCTTATCTGTGGTCCTGTACAATTCACAGTGGTCAAGCATCTGGACTGTGTCCAGTAGAGACTCCAGTACTGTTAGCTGTGATCTGTGAAGTATAGAGATATTTACTGAGATATCCTTTCAGCTGCACTATTCTTCTGTAATTTTCCTGTAAGTTCCTAAACAAATTTACACTACCGTTAAAAAGTTTGGGGTCAGTATTTATTTATTTTTAATGTCATTTTTTTAAAAAGTACTTTTGTTTCATATCCATAATAATAATAATACTTTTATTTCACATGGACTTATAAAATTGATCAAAAGTGACAGTAAATGCATTTATATAATTACACAAAACTTTTTTCAAATAAATGCTGTTCTTTTGAACTTCATATTCATCAGGTAATCCTCATTATACCATGGTTTCCACAAAAATAAAAAAAAATGAAGCAGCTCACGTTTCAACAGTGATAATAATAAATGTTTCTTGAGCAGCAAATCAGCATATCAGAAGGATTTCTGTGAGAGAAGAGACTGGAAGAAGAGCCCATGTGTGTGTGTGGTCTGAACAGCTGCTACCATTAATATCGTTTTTAATAAAGATATTTGAATTATAAACCACCTTGTAACCTGCGCTGTTATTTTACTCATATTTGTAGCTCTCATGATGTGTTATCCTTAACTTCCGAATGGGTTATTCTCTAATATGAGTTTGGAATTTTTAGGCACCTCACATTTTGATCCACTTTTGGTTCAAGGAGCCACAGTCTGATTCCAGAATGATACCTAACTATAGCTGGGTTTCCATCACCCGACTTTTATTGCGCATTTTGAAGTATCGCATCAGAATCGAGTGATGGAAATGCTGAATTTCGAATAAAAATGCCTTAATTCGCCAAAAAGTTTTTACGCTCGCTTGAGGTGGTTTTTGACTTGTGCGAAAAAGGGTTAATGGGAGATGGAAATGCATTTTGCGAATAAATTCCTCCAAGCGCATCAAAAAAAGTCATGTGACTTTGCGCTATGGGACGGCAAATCCTGACTAACCAGCTGACCGATCTTGTTCCCCAGCATCTGAAATGTTGTTATATGGTCATTCGGAAATGCCCGAGCAAAGTCTGTCATCAAAGTATTTCTGTATAATTACCTGCCTCCCAGAACTGCGTTCCCAAACAGCAGCATCCACCTCCGAAAGCAATAACCGCATTCATTGCGTTTCGTCTGCTTATTCTGAGGTGCAAGCAATTTATTATTATATAGGAAAATTATTATATTCAGTAGCTTCTCCTACTTTTCTTAGTGATGTATATAGTGCCAGTTTATCAGGAAGTGATGATTTTGTTCTTAAATTCTAAATTTCTTAAATTCTTAAATTTGATGAATACATACGTTAGAATAATAGGAAACTGTAGAGCTGTTACCATTCAAATGAAATCAGTATCAACAAACTCCATCTTTCCACTGCAGAGGAAACACAGAAGCTGCATTGAAAGTGCTATTTAGATAGCAGATTCAGACTGTTTAATGAAGATAAGAGGTTCCATAAATTCATTTACTCAAAATTGCAAATGCTTAAATAATGTTATTAGATTAGTGTTTTTTTGACATACAAATATGAAATGTTGGAAAAATGCAATGATACTTTTAAATATGAAATTAAACCACCAGTAGGTGGTGGCAAGTCACTGTTTTAATGAGTGAATCATTGATTCAACCGATTCGTTCAAACAGCTGATTCATTCAGAAACAAAGCATTTGACTGTGTTAATGAGTGAATCACTGATCATTGACTTTTTCAAAAATGCTGAATCATTCAGTAACGAAACACTGTTGTGTGTTGCTCGGAGATGCGCAACTCTTCTGCTGTGGCTTTGCTTAGAACTATTTTCGTTAGCGAAATGGAGCAAAAACGATCAATAATGTGTCTAAAATGTAAGTCAGTTAATATTGTTTGTTTATTGAACTAAAGTTGTATAAAATCAATATCACATTTGCAATCGTGCTGAAAGTCGGGGAAAAAATCACTCTTGGTCATGTGATGTTGCATATATTATATAGAATACCACAGTGTGTTTGTTCATGTTTGTTTCTTTGTGTGTGCTGTTGCACTTATAGTTTTGATTTCTCCATGAGTCAGACAGGCTGCGTGAGCCTCAACTGACGCTACCTTGATACTGTCAATACATTATCCGTTATTAGTCAAGTCAAGTCAAGTCACCTTTATTTATATAGCGCTTTTAACAATACAGATTGTGTCAAAGCAACTGAACAACATTAATTAGGAAAATAGTGTGTCAATAATGCAAACATGATAATAGTAAACAAATTTTTCAGTTAAAGGCAGTTCATCATTGAATTCAGTGATGTCATCATCCAGCTCAGTTCAGTTTAAATAGTATCTTTGCAATAATTTGCAATCAAGTCCACTATTTAAAAAAAAAATAAGAAAGATCGCTGGAAAATGAAGTGTCCCCAACTAAGCAAGCCATAGGCGACAGCGGCAAGGAACCAAAACTCTATCGGTGACAGAATGGAGAAAAACCTTGTGAGAAACCAGGCTCAGTCGGGGGCCAGTTCTCCTCTGGCCAGACGAACCAGCAGTTTAATTCCAGGTTGCAGCAAAGTCCGATTGTTCAGAGGACTCATCTTGTTCCTGTGGTCTTGTCCCGGTGGTCGTTTCTAAAGACGGTTTTTTTGGTGAGAAGGTCTTTACAGTGATCTGTAATCTGGGCTCATCTAGTTGTCCTGGTCTCCACTGTCTTTCAGGGCTGTAGAGGTCCTCTCTAGGTGCTGATCCACCATCTGGTCTGAATACGTACTGGATCCGGGTGACTGCAGTGACCATCTGATCTGGATACAGACTGGATCTGGTGGCTACGGTGACCTCGGAATAAGAAAGAAACAGACTAATATAAGCATAGATACCATTCTTCTAGCAATGTAGCAAGTACATCGGGTGTTATAGGAAGTGTTCCCGGTTCTGGTTGACCAAATTAATGCAGCCTAAAAATCCTTTAACGATTTGAATATTAAAGCGTATTAGTGTGTTAAATGGTTTTTGGTAAAAAAAAAAAAAAAACAAAACGCCAGGTTGAAGAGATGGGTCTTTAATCTAGATTTAAACTGCAAGAGTGTGTCTGCCTCCCGAACAATATTAGGTAGATTGTTCCAGAGTGTGGGCGCTAAATAGGAAAAGGATCTGCCGCCTGCATTTGATTTTGATATTCTAGGTATTATCAGATTGCCAGAGTTTTGAGAGCGCAGCGGATGTGGATGACTATAATGCAACAAGAGCTTGTTCTAATACTGAGGTGCTAAACCATTCAGGGCTTTATAAGTAATAAGCAAGATTTTAAAATCTATACAATGTTTAATAGGGAGCCAGTGCAGTGTTGACAGAACCGGGCTAATATAACTCCATACTTCCTGGTTCTAGTAAGAACTCTAGCTGCTGCATTTTGGACCAGCTGGATTTTGTTTATTAAGCGTGCAGAACAACCACCCAATAAAGCATTACAATAATCTAACCTTGAGGTCATAAACGCATGGATTAACATTTCTGCATTTGACATTGAGAGAATAGGTCGTAATTTAGATATATTTTTGAGATGGAAAAATGCAGTTTTACAAATGCTAGAAACTTGGCTTTCTAACGAAAGATTGCTATCAAATAGCACACCTAGGTTCCTAACTGATGACGAAGAATTGACAGAGCAGCCATCAAGTCTTAGGGACTGTATTAGTCACCGCTTACACTGAAAGTAATAAAATCAGAATCATTCTCACCAAAGTTTCGGTGCTGCCTTAGTTATTGTTTATTATTAAAATTGTAATCAGGTTGCTTGTCCGGTCAGGCAAGTAAAATTCTCTTTCACTTGCCCCTTCACAAAATCCACTTGTCCCGGACAAGTGTTAATGTCGAGCCCTGTGTTGTTGTCAAAATATAACATCTATGCAATACTGCACTTTCTTTCACACATATCGATGTCCAGTAATGTTGTCTCAGTAGGCACCTCACTGGGTTTTGGTTCCCAGCCAAAGCCTCAGTGATCAGTTTGCATACGCAGCAGTTTACTGAGCATTATTCCAGTGTGAGACTGACGCCACTGGAGAGCATGGAGAGATTTGCCTCTCCAACAGATCATGTGTGATTCTGTCTCATGCAGCGGTGGCTGCACACAGACGTACAATTTGTTAACATGAAGTGTCAGTCAGTTTCTTTGCATTTGTCAGAGTCATTAGAGGAATTAACCTTGCTCAGAGCCCCCACTGATTCTCTCTCTCTCTCTCTGGCATTTTCTCTGTTTCTCTGCCTTTTTAATTAGAGATGCACCGATTGCAATTTTCTTGGCCGATTCCGATTTCCGATTTTTTTTGATAGTGTGATCTGCCGATTTTCTTTCTAAGAACTATAATTGACAGCATATACAAAAAAATCTACTTTTCTTCAACGCAAAGTTTTATTTTCATAAAAAAACACAAGTAAAAAGTCAGTAATAAAATAAGAACAAATAAAAAAAATTGCAAACAACAGCAAAAATAAATGCAATAGAATAAAGAGAGCTATGAAATAACAGTGTTATTTTACATTTGATTACTTTAATTTCTGTAGTCTTCCTTGTAAAAATTAAATACAGATGAATGCTTACCATTTAAAGTTATAAAACGTATTCAGTCAAGAGCAGAAAGTGATTTTCTTTGTCTTTTGTTCTTTGATTAACATGACAGACAGCAGCAGGAATATTGGACTGCGGTCCCTTTAAGAGTTTATCCACGGACCCAATATAGGGCCTGTTTACACCTGGTCATTTCATGCGTTTTCGCTAATCGGATATCTATCTGATTTGTTAAAACGTTTCCATTTACACTTGGCCACATAAATGTGTCGTCGCAAAACGGATATAAATCCGATCTTCAATTCCCGCGCTATATTTAAATTGAACGTCAACTAAATCAAAAGATAAGCGCTGCATTTTATTAATTATCAGCTCATTTCAAGATCAAAGACCGCAATAGGAGAGCGCATCAGCACTGGAAAGATAAGTCCTCCTCCTGAAGTGGTTTGAGCGATTGGATTTATATCCGTCTCGAATGCGTTTCGGAGGGCATTTACACCTGGTCTTTTCACGATCGGCTAGCTATCCGATCAGACAAAACGCATGAAGTGACCAGGTGTAAACAGGCCCATGTTACACAACATGCGTTCTCTTTCTAAACTATTTAACATTCCAAAACTGACTGTGTTTAACTGGATACTCGCCAAAATGGGCATTTTGACATAATTTTGTATGTATTTGAACGTTTTAGCACAGTTAGCCACTCATTTTGGCATTTGTGGCTCTCAAGCTGTTTGAGACTGAGCGCGGACTGTGCGCTCCACTAATATTGATCAGTGGTGGTGCGCATGCTTTTGGTGTAAGCGCGAAACCTGCGGGAATGACTAAAATAATGCGCAATACAAGCATTTAACCAGAGCGAATGAGACGTGTGTGAGAGAGAAGGGGTTGTCGGAGAGATGAGAGCGAGAATGCACGGCTGACGTTATTGGCTGTGCCGCTGGTAACAAAACGGATCGGCTCGGAATCGGAAAGAAAGTGAGACTGATCGGCCGATCACCGATCCGAGCCGATAATGAGGAAAATCGGCAAAAATTTTTTTATTTTTTTTTTTTGTTTAAGGTTTGAATTTAAATTTTATTATTTTAACACCAAAATTCCGATCCCTGGCCGATCGATCGGTGCATCTCTATTTTTAATTCATCCCTCCTGCTCTTTCACTTGCTCCTTTTCTTTGTCCATTCTGGTATGGAATTTTTCCAAGGGGAAGACGCCCCATAAAAGGCACATCTGAACTCCTGGAGTCATTCTCTGTTGCACAATTAATAGCTTATCTAGTCATTTCTAGTATTACATCCATCTTTTTTGGATGGTATGATTTAGTTCTTGTGTAAGACTTTGCTCATGACTGACAGCATTCACTGGGCAGTTTACTTAAGTTTTGACTGCCTCGTTTTCATAGAAAACTTAAATAGTGCCAAAACACCACAAACTGTCTCTGAAATAGATATATTTCATATTTCATAGATATCTCTCTATGAACTATATCAGGGCTCGCAAAATTTCTAAATCTCTGGTAGCCCTTCAGGCAGACATTCTTCAGATTTTGGTAGCCCAAAATGAATTTAAGTAGCCTGAATAAACAAACAAAAAAAAAGAGATCAGCTGAACTTCACTGCGGACAAATCAGCATGATTAAAAACTTCAGTGATCGCTTTTATTTTCTTCAAATAACAAGTCAAGAGAGTAGGGGTGCAACGGATCACAAAACCCACGGCTCGGATCGTATTGCATTATCATATCAAATTTTGAGTAACAGATCGGGTCAATTTGCAGATGAGCAAAAAAAAAATATGGTTCTTTATTATTTAAATTACAGAATACTTCTTTGATACCACAGCAAAAACTAGTAGCATATAGGGATGTAACGATTCCCTCAACTCACGATGCGATGCGATTCACGATACTGATTTACAATACAATTTTCTCACAATTTTTCTTTTTAACAAAATGAGATTTAAGACAAATACAACTGAAAAGGTGTCCTTTTATTATTTCTTCAACAAAATGCTGCACATTGCTTTGTGAAATTTAAATGTCAAATAGTAAAACTAACTTGAAATTTTAATAATGTCCAATATAATAATGCACTTGAGATTTCTTTCTCCACTGTTTACGTTCACTTAAGACATAACCAACTTAGTTTACGAGAATACTTGCCGAGACACTTATTTTGAGATAGTTTTGTGTGTATGTGTTCATTCAGATGCAAGGATATGCGAAAGAGAAATCAATAATGTGTACGCGCTAGTGCTGTCAAAAAAAAATTTGAATTTCGAATATTCGTCGAATTTAAAATAAAAATCCACATTCGAATGCAAAAACGTTGGGATGCGATGATGATGTAAGTGTCGTTGCATTTTAATGTTTTTGTTAGCCTATCCAGTTGAAGCCACTAGATGTGGCGCTGCTGCGTTGTTCATTAAAAATATTGCGGAAAAAGAGAACATCAATGCAGAGAAGATCTTGTTTACATCAAAACTTAAACCAAGCCGTTCACACAGAACGCAATGCATATTTCACGCATTTTCTAGAGGGACATCTATCATCGTTGCACTCGCGTCTCGCACAAAAGAGCCGCATGTTTAGAAAGCCATGTAAAATTAATGCAAGTTTAACTTGCATTAATAAAAAAACATATCTCGAGACTTTATGGCGGGTTTTTCCCCATCCCACTGCATCTCATGTTTTTAAATGAAAAATGTACTCTGTGTGGTTGGCTTTCCGCCCTTTGTATTAAACTATGCATACATTCATGATGCTGTTTTGTTTATAGTTGTTTAAGCAACTTAATTATAATTGGTTTATAAACATTATTTTAAACATTATGCACTTTTTTTTCAACAGATAGTCATGTTATCTTATGCTTTGAATAAAGATGCATTAGTAATATTTTGCTCGATGCGCCCTCTTGTGGCCTCAGGAGAGAAGCCAAAAGCTTTTCTTCACCCTAACTGAAATTATGCATTTTTAATTTGAATATAATTCGAATTTTGATAATATTTAAGTACAAAATTCGAATGTAGTTTTTCAGCCATTTTGACAGCCCTAGCAGGCGCATTGTCTGAAACACAGCTCTCTGTGCGCGCTTCGAATGAGTGCACGCAGCTCCGAATGCGCGTGAATGGTTTAAAACACTTGAATGTTTAAATCGGCAAGACGTAGAAACACGTGCAAACGATCAACCTTGATCCATTTTACCCCTACAAGCTAGTGAACAACGCAAATCAAGGAAGGAATTTTATTTCACTGTTCAAGATAGCCCATCGGGCAGGGCGGTAGCCCGACTGGAAAACACATTAGCCCCGAGTCGTCGGATTAGCGATTTTGCGAGCCCTGTATATACACCACAGCAAGGTTTAAGCTGACCCGAGAGTGAACGTAATTGAAGAAATTCAATCCCCAAATTATCAACAATAATAAATACAAAACATCTCAAGTGTGTAATGTCTGCGATCGTGAATTTATGTACTTGCATCTTCTGTGTCAGATTAAAAAAAGTTTTGGGTTTGTGATTTGATTGATTGATTTTTAAAGGAAACCGTAATCTAGAAATGTTGAAATTGTAGATATATCACTGTTTGAACTTGTGAGAAGCTCTGTTTTTCATTGCCTATATGGTTGGTGGTTGGAATTAACGGAGTTCAGTATATCACAATATGTATTATGGGCTCTGTATCATGACTTTGTTGGTGAGATTCAGCTCTAGTTTACACTAGGGGTGCTCCGATTGATCGGCTACCGATCACTATCGGCCGATAATCACATTGAGATGATTGATCGGCGGTCTCTAAAAAGGCCAATCTCAAAAAAACGATCTCAAGCTGATGACGCTGCCGTGAGAAGGTTTGGTACGACATGCAGCGGCACCGTCTCAGACTCTGTCCGGCGCGGGTGAAATAATTGTAATGCTGAAGGTGAGGTACAAAGTTTATGAATTGCATTACTTTCTATTTCTCGCCAGTGTTTAATCATATAAATACATATAAAAAAAGTCATCCACTAAATATTTAAAAAATAAATCAATTCAACAAAGATAAGAAGTTTTGCTTCTTTGTTTGTTGGCTCAGATGTATGGCCTTCATGTTTTGACTTTTTCATATCAAAAGTAATAAAGCTTATTGCAATTTATTGGATGGGATGTGCACTACAATGTTCTGTTCATTTACAGAAAACATGCTAGACTAATTGATTTTTGTCGGATTTAAGAATCATTATCCCTTCCTAAAAATGAGAATCGGTTAAAATCGAGAAATCGATAGTATTTACGCAGTCCTAGTACAGACAGCTGCTTTCAGACACTCCCCTTCACATTCGTGTAAGCGCTCTGTGAAGAGCATCAAAGGTTTCTGTTTACAACATGTTTTTGCGGCGTTGGCCTATGTAGCCAATCACAGACATGTTTTTTGAGCATGTGAACGCAGAAGCCAATTAGACGCGATTAAGTTTGTTAGAAACTGCTCAATATAAGTAGAGTAGAGTTTGTTCTGTGTAGGCTCTGCCAGAGGCGTCATGCCCATTCAAAGTGAGGATCGATGCGTTTTACAGCACTGCGCATTAACCAATCACACATGATGCTGTTGAGCTTATGAATGCAATGGCCAATCAGAGGCGTTCAGATGAGTCAACGCTAAAATGCATGCGTTTTCTTCACTCGCTCGCTGACTGAATACCTCTTTCTGGCGAATTCTCTCATTAGAAACAACAAACTGCAGATGTGTGTATGAATCTGTAAGATACTCATTTCACAGTGTAAACAGCTTGATTATAATGGGAGTTTTTGAGAGTGCTTGAACTCTGGTTAGACGTCAATGATAATGTTCTTTGATAATGTAATGGTCTTTGCTCTCTTTCTGTACAATGAAATGGTTATAATTAGCCTACCTTACAATTTTTTTTTATTCACATTAACTTCTAATGTTAAATTCACATTAAATATAAAGTCAGTCGTATTAAAACTATGTTATGGCATGACACCCATATCTGTTACTAGTGTTGTCACGGTACCAAAATTTAAGTATTCGGTACCAATACCATTGAAAATCCACAGTTCTCTGTACCAATTTCAGTACGACGTCTCAGTGCTTTTATGAAGAGAGCGCATCTGCGCACTTTTCGTATGGCGCATCTAGAACCGGGTTGACCGGGTACTCGATACCACCGGTACTTAAAAAAACACTGGTACCGTAACGTTTTCATTTTTTTAGTAACGACTTGGTACGGAAGTACCGGGTCTTTTGACAACACTATCTGCTACTTAAGTAAACAGGCAGGTTTTTATGTAGGCCTATAGTTAATCGACTACATTATTAGGCTACTTTGACCATCGCCCACTATAGATCAGCTAATATAATCTATAAAGGTGAGAATCAAGATAATACATGATATGGTTAATGCGTTTGGGAATGTTTCGAATAAAAAGGAAAAATAAAAATAAAACACGAGTGCTATTGTGGCTGCTGTGTGTCACATGATGACCCCCACCCCCACTCGTGCCCCCTCAAAAATAATGAGTGCATGACGCCCCTGGGCTCTGCATACCTATGAATTGTTTCGCTATAACCAACAGAAACACAGTGTAAATAATAGGGGTGTAACGATATTCAAATTGAACTGAATAAATGCGATACACATCCCCAAAATACGTATTGCAGTAGTCTTGGTATGTACCGCGGTCCGCCCCCGCCCTCACCCCCCCACAGCCCTGACCACTTGAGGCTGACCCCACTTGCACCACAAATGAAGATCATGTCTTAAAGGTACAGCAGTCTATTCCTGCTATCGGTGTTTTTCGTTGAATAAACATGAGCACTGCACGTTTCAAAATCGAAACCCGCTGCGGGTGTTTTTATATCACTGTATTTCTGAAGGAAACCGACTGTCTTCAGAAAATTTGGGATGTAATTTTCATTTCATCTTGCATGTAATGTCTGATAAAGCAGCGTTTGTGAGCGGAGCGCTGCTTTGTGTACAGCCATTACCGGGGAAACCTCCATCTCTACCACTCCAACAGCGCCTCCTGCTGGCAGAGAATGCATTTGCATATATATACCGCCACAAATAGAGTCCAAGTATGTGGGAAACACTGTGATATTATGTTCTGTAAGGTGTTTCTATGTTTTTCGGTTTCCTTACCCTTATATTTACCTCAGTTGTTGGAACTGAAAGTTGAGGTTCTCTGTTTCCTGAGCAGGTTGCGTAACATAACCTGCTTTCTGGAAAACCCACATGTGTAAAAGGGGGAACAGTTTAGTTATAAACAATGAGGACAACCACATCTTTTTCAGTTTTGCCTGTATTCTGAGAGTGTTTGGAAAACCTGTGCCGTGTGAACGGAACAGCACTGCACAACTAGAGTGTGTCAGGGAGGGCGACTGCACGTCACTTCTCTTGATGTGTGTGTGTGTGTGTGTGTGTGATAATGTGGGGTTTTGGTTACTCACAGAGATGGCGATATGAGCAGCGTGTCATCTGAAGGGTTTGGATGTGAGCGCTGTCTGACAGCAGAGCTGATCCCATCAGTTTATTGGTCTGTGTGTAGCCCAGAAGCTGTCAGTTCAGTCAGGCCTGATGGATAAATTCAGGCCTCCATTGTGCTTCTTTATTACATAACATCATGTCAACTATGATGAGCCTTTCTGTGGTATGGACAATGCCAACTTTGACATTTACCCCTATATTTACTAGGGGTGCTCCGATTGATCGGCTACCGATCACTATCGGCCGATAATCGCTTTGGGATTATTGATCGGCGGTCTCTAAAAGGCCGATCTCAAAAAAACGATCTCAAGCTGATGACGCTGCCGTGAGAAGTTTGGCACGACATGCAGCGGCACCGTCTCAGTCTCTGTCCGGCGCTGGTGAAATAATTATAATGCTAAAGGTGAGGTACTCACCTTCGTATTTTTTTTTATATATTTATATGCACGCTCTCAAAATACGCAAATGGCTTCAAATCACCACACATCGCGTCTGTCTATAAGCGAGCTGCACGCTGCACAGTTGACACAGGAATTGTCACTTGCACAATCGAGGCAGTGTCACATCGTCACTAAAGTTTATAAATTGCATTACTTTTTAATTCTTGCCAGTGTTTAACCATTCAGCGCTCGCGTGCTCTCCTGGAGACCATGCGCTCATGCACACTCGCAGCACACACATATAATGCCAGGTTCACATTACTCCGTTTGCAGTGCGTATTTTTTCCGCTCTCATGTTAACGGATTAAAGCGTTCACTGCACACGGTTGCTGTCCTGTGCAGAGATTGTTTCTGCTGCACGCGCTGAATTAAAGTAACAGCTGCTTTGTTTGCTTTAAATATGAACATGGATTGACACGAAAATGTAGTAATTACACCATAAATGCATATATTTAAAGTCTATTGTGTTTCACAGTCAACACATAGGCTTTTTGGCTAGGTTTAAAGGAAAAAAGCACTTTTAGATAAACAAGGCAAAAATAGATGGCACTCGTGGAGGTAGGAAAACAAAGTTCTTTATGAACCGCAGGATTGCTTGTAATAAAGATTAAATGCAAAAGAAAAGGAAGTATAGCTGACAATTTCTGTCAATGGTAAGTTTGTGATAAAGTAAGAAAAATAGTTTAAATGTTTTGCCACTTGCTTGAGCAACTTACTATATACTCGAAATGCAAAAGTAAAAAGCATTGAATAATGCGTTTCTTATGTTTATTGTTTAAACATGTCTGTGAAAGGTTGTATTACTGTACTGTGTAAAAAAAGAATTACAATGCTGAAAAAGCATTTTCAGTGACAATGTTTGGATTTTAAATCAAAATAATGGATAAATGTTGTGTTTGTGGTAAACAGCCACGGATCAGTAGCGGACTCCTGTGTGAAAGCTGCTTCTCTCACAAGAGTCACCTAAGAGAGGAATTCCCCCCATTTTCAAAAATGAAATTCAGGCCCTGAGTAAATGTCTAACAATCCTGATTCGAGTATCACTATTAATAGTTATAAATGCTAAAAAGAAGGCTTTAAGAAAATCGGTATCGGTATCGGCAGATACTGCTTTCTGTGATCGGCCTCAAAAATCCTGATCGGAGCACCCCTAATATTTACTTTAGTCGTTACTACTATGGCTACAGATATTAATCACAGCAATAGCAAGAATAGGAAAAGAGCTTAAAATTCTGAATTAAATTAAATTAGAAATGATCTAATTATTAAAATTATTGTTATTAAAATCAAACTTCTGAATGTAGTCATAATGATAATAATGTTTTAGCAATTAATTTGATTACCACAGATTTTAATGATGTTTGGAAAAGAATTGATGTTTTAATTCTTGGATTAAAAACAAACATGTTTTAACATGATTTACTGAAATGATTAGCCTTGACTGATATGTTATGCGTAAGTCTTTTCAATGACGTTATGTGTGATCTGAATGTGATGAAAAGAAAATATTTGCTCAGATATTGCCAGTAATATCAGCTGAATTAAGGGCATTTGGGTTTTTTCTTTTTTGTAATTGGCTGTGATATTTCTAGTTCTGTCCTCTGTTCTGGCTGCTCCTCTGTGCGATGCTCTGTGCATTTCAATAGATTTGCTTTACTTGGCTGTAATCGGCTGTTTCTAAAACTGGCTGTTTGTCAAGGCTGAGAAAGAAATGAACCAGCAGTTACACAACATTCTAGATCCAGAAGAGGGTTCCCTTCCTTCCCGGCCCTTTTTCACTTCCTGTTTAACTGTTTCCTGTTGTGTAAGATCATTGACCCACTATAGTAGGCATTATTCAGCAATAAGCATCTCATGACCTCATTACTTTGCATTAAAAAAAGAATAATGAAAAGTGTTAGGTTTATCTTGTGTTGTAGTATTTTTGTTAACGCTTTATTGTACAGCGTCCTTGTTTAGGGCCCTATGAAATCTGTTCTTTTCCTTCCCGTTTCAGTTTTTCTGTTTTAATGGTTAAATGAATTTTTAGTAATCAGAAAGCTTGTCTAATTTTTGAAATCATGAAACTTGTACGATTTAGCAACAATTTATATAAAGTTTCAAGAAATGACACTTTTAGGGCCCTGTAGAGGTGGGCGATATGACAAAAATATCATATCACCATTTTTTTTACGATTTTATCGTGATTCTTTGTCTGTTGGTTTTACTATTTTTCAAGTTGTCTGAGCAGTACAGCCAAACTAATTTCCCTGTTTTAATAACAAACCTTACAAGGTAACAAAATATAAAATAAAAAATAATGGCAGACATTTATGCCAAAGTGGGCGAAGATAAAACTCTTTGTCATTATTTGATCTTTGTTATTAAAAATAAGAACAAAGATACACATTACAAATACACATAATATACAAATAAAACAAACAGTGCTTTATTTGTCAGGTACGGCAGGTGTCCCGTCAGTGTAACTCTACCATTTGATGTGAATGTGTGTGGCGTTGTACAGTATAGTAGTCTTTGTTAACATTAATTAATAATAATACAACTGTTGATTGTTAGTCCATGTCCATTAACATTGAAACAACTTCTGATTTTAACAACGTATTAGTAAATCGTGGAATCTACATTAAGAATTTTTTGTCATTGTTAGTTTACGTTAACTAAGGTTAACAAATGGAACCTTACTGTAATGTGTCACCATGATTAATATTAATAATAAGCGTTAGCCACATGTTAGGGGAAACATGTAGCCCCGCCCCTAAACCATGCCTTTGGTTGAGTCCGTGTTGCTGTGTCGAGCTGGGCAAGATCTTCAATCAAAGCAAGAAAGGTTTCAATACAGATCCATATTGTTGGAGAAATGTGCCTTATTTATGGTTGTCTCTAATCAGTGCTGTCTGATTGATACACTGAAAAAAATGTGAATCATTACACTAAATTATTTTAATTGGATGAATGAAACATCTATATTTTTTTAACTTGAGCCAATGAAAAATAAATAACTTGCCCTAAACAATATTTTCTATGTCTATGAACCTGGCACAAAGTATATTTTTCTTGTTGAAGAAAGTCAATTAATTTAAATTCTATTTTTGATTCAAACTAAAAAAATAATAGATTAATCAAACAAAAATCTAATTTAAGAAATGTATTTTATAGGTGTGTCATAGACATAGAAAATATTGTTTAGGGCAAGTTATTTATTTTTCATGGCTCAAGTTAAAAAATATAGAAGTGAATCATTACCCTACATTTTTTGTAATTGGTTGAATGAAAAAAAAATTTCAGTGTAATTTCCAAGTTAAATCTATATCAGTTGTTTTATTTTTCCAATTTTTTAAACTAGAAAATTAAGAAAAATAGCAAACAAATAAAGGAACATTCATGCAATTTTCTGTTTTATTTTAATTCAATTCCAAATGTTAATTTAAAAACACAACAAAACATGATTTTTTTTATCTGAAAACATTTCCCCATAAAACATGAAAAAACTAGTTTAACAAACTAACATAAAATAGTTTATCTCAGAATCACAACAAACAGTCACAACAAATCAAAACTATATGGTTTTATTCACACTTAGTCCAGGTGCAGAGCATAAATCAGTCTGGAAAAATGGACATAGAAGTCCTGAGATTGGTCGGTTCATCCATTACAAAGTTTTCTTCCAAGATGATTCCCACTCTAGATGGGTTAGATGTGGACTTGCTTGATCAACACTGAGGATTCTTACTGGAGTCTGTCTTGTCAGCTGCATCCTAACAGAGGAAGAAACAGATCGATAAAGACATTATCATCAAGTCAGTTAGATAATGCTGTTGTTAAATCTAAAGCTGTGTTCATGCCGTCATGAGACGCAGAGGCCGAAAATCACCGCGCGCTTCAGTAGTAAACAAAACCGCATTTCCGCCATTCATACATACAGAGGCAAGCGGAACATGCAGGATTCATATTTAAACCGTCTTTTTGCATTTTAATATTCACAGACACTAGTTCATATCGCGATTCGAATTAAGTGGCAGTGGCTACTTTTGATTTATTCGTCCAAAATTGAGGAATTCCGTGGCATTCCGCACGTTTTTATGAATGGACTCCACGATCCCGTCTGCGTTTTCGCAGAAACCATATGGCCCTAGAAATGTAACCACACTTCAGAACATTTCGGCTTGCCCTGTGTGTTGTTTGAACGAGTTGCAGATGCCTTGCAGAGTTGCAGATTACTCTCAGGTACCGAAATTTGGCACCGATTGATTTATCGTGAATCGGTACTCTGTAGTACCGACGCAATTCGGTCGGTACCCTTAAAAGTACCGAGTTCGGTACCCAACCCTACTTAAGGGTTTACATTTAATTGTGCAGTGTGCCAGTCAATAAAGTGACCCTCCTCAGAACAGGTCTCAGTTAACCCACATGACATACAGCTGATCTGGAGTTTTGCTGTGAGGTGGCATAAGTGTACATTTTAGTGCATAAAGTAATTTAAATGTATGTACATGCCTGATATGAACAACGACATTGTTTCATTCTTGTATAACTTCCATGTTTGAACATAGAGACAGGCTTTCACAGACAGGGCTTAGCTTAAGCCAGGACTAGGCCTTGGTTAAATTAGGATATTTAAATAACTTTTATAAAAATGCCTTAAGAACTTTACTGGTGTGCATCTTGAGACATGACAACGGCACTGACATATTTTAAGATGTGTCAGTACAAGATATTTTCAGGTAAGACAGCTTGAACATGCATTTTAGTCTGAGACTGGCCTGTGAATCCGGGGGATAATGTTTCTATAACGTTAGCTATGTTCTCTTATCAAAGTTATGAGGGCCATACTTACACTTCCAAAGCATCTCTTCCATTTCTTCTTCCTTCCAAAACAAGATAGTCGTTAAGAGGGCTCTGAACCTAGATAGAACAGAAGTATATTCATCCGTTTTTGTATTTAAACCGTTAATTAATTTAAACTTACTCTTTCAAACAACAGCTATGTCTATTTAACGTGGTCGTTAAATAATTGCACTCACCATATTAGCACATCGTCTCTCCTCCGCTGCAATCGCGGCTGCTGTATGAGTAAAATTCACTTACACTCCTCATAAACAACATCGAGTGAAAAAGAAAAAGACGAAAATAATCTGTCGAACTCGCTGAAAATTTTAATGAAAAATATTTATTTATCAATGTTTTGATTAAAAAAATTACTTGAAAAATAAAACAAATAATGTTAAAGTTAATTGAAAGACAAATTATTAATTGAATGAAGTACTGCTTGAAAAACTTTTTTCAGTGTAGTAACTTCTCCGTATTTCAGGCTTTATGGAATGATTTTTTTTCCATCATTACATAAGCTGTCAGTGACGCCCAAAATTGCTTTTTCCAGCTTAAGTGCACGTGTTAGAGAGTTTTCATTCATAAGACGTCTGACATGGAGCAGAGCCACGTGTTGTTGTGTGGAATGAGAGCTTTTCAGAGAGGTCGCTTGCATCTTCTCTCTCTCTCTGTCTGTCTGAAAGCTCTTTTGTCTTCCTCTCCAGGTTCCTTTTGCAGGAATTAATGAGGGTTTTCCGTTCCTGGAGAGATGATTTAAATAGGTTCTCTCGGAGCCCAGTGCTCATGTGTGCTCTGTGAGCCACGTGACTGAGGCAGCGAGTGGCTTGTGTCTGGCCGGAGCTCAACTTAATACTCTCCTAGTGCAATAATGGCCTCATTAACACCCAGAGAGAGACAACGGACTGAGAGGCTCCTCTGAATCCTGCTCACTCACTCACTCACTCACTCATTTACTCTACTCACTTAATTTGTTCACTTTTGTTTATTTGTTCTTTCGTTCACTCAAACTGTTCATACTCAATTGTTTAATTCATTCATTCATCACTCACCTCACTCCCTCACTCATCACTGTTTTATTCACTTATCATTTGTTTACTTCATGGGCACTCTTATGTGTGTCTTTTGAGATTTAGGCCATGTCCACACGTACACGGGTATTTTTTATAATTTTTTTTTCCTTCTTCCGTTTTTAAAAAAAAAATCTCCGTCCACATGAAAACGCAAACGCATGCTACGAAGCACTGTCAAGAGCATGCCAAACCACCAGGTGGCGATTATAATCTCAACTGTAAAGCCATGTTGGCCAATCAGAATCCTGAAAAAGTTTCCAGTAGGCGGAGATAACAGCGCAGGCTCCGACGGCACAAGCCAAAAACTCCGGTTTCGCTATCTACATGATAACACTGCAACCAGAGTTTTAGAAAATCTTCACCCTGGCAGGCGTTTTCAAAAATGTTCGGTTTCAGTGACCTGGTGCTGCGTTTGCATGTGAACGAACGGCCAAACCGCATAGAAAAAGCTGTTTTTAGTTTTAAAAATAACCTTGTTCGTGTGGACAGGGCCTTAATTGAACTGAATTTTTTTTGTTTAACTCTTTTCCCGCCAAACTGAATTTTCGGGGTTTCCGCGTTCTCGCTGTTATACGCTCGGGGGCGCTATTTCGCATCTCCTGAATGAGTCTAGAATGTGCCGATCAAAAACACATGCGAGGAAGACGCAGAAAAACAAACCGACCTCGAGGAGGCATGCATATGAAAAAACAATGCGATCATCAGCAATGACAGCATATAAATGAAAACTGCATAAAGTTACAGAGTGAAATGTCGATCCAGGAAGCGGTATATGTCTGTGCAAGCTTTGGGGGTGTTGATGGAAGCTATCTACTAACATATTTTCTTTGATCGTTCTTCTGAATATGATCCAGATGTAGAATTTGATTTGAAAAAAAATGTGATTATCTCAGCTTTTTGCTCAAAATGTTGCTTTTTTTTTTTTTAAATAAAACTTTCTACATTCAAGTGTTGATAAAAAAAAAGAGTGCTTGAAGCTAGAATAAAACAGTTTTTGTTTAAAAGTAGAGGCTCTGTTCTTTATTTTGATGTATTGCATGTTCAGATATTCATAAAACAAAATATTCTGGCAGCCATGAAATTTTAGTGAAAACCATCAAAAATGCTGGCGGTGGCTGACAACTTTTGTAGAGTTAAGGGTGCTTTCACACTTGGTTCGAAATTTTTATTCATTTCCAAAGTGCCAACACAGAACGGCACATGCGTCTATTTGTCACGACTGTAGGGTTCAAAAAACACGCGAGTCTCTTTTCGCGAGCAGAAATGAGATTATAAATTCTCTGTGCTGCTGCGCGTCAGTCACGCTTTACAGGAAAGCGAGTGAGTAAATGCACAGTTTGACCAATTCATGCATCATTAATTGCGGTTCACTTCCGTGATTTCGTACGATTGCGTTCAGAAGCGGGTGCGCACCCGAGTTCAGAAAGCTGCGTTCACATTATCCAAACAAACCGGACTCTGACGTCAAACCTGGGTGCGCACCAAAAGGGCTAGTGTGGAAGCCCCCTAAAATAAGCAAGTGTGAGCAATGGTTAAATGGGGCCCTATGGAGTCTGATTCATTCATTCATTGAATTAGTTTTGTTTAAATTTTCTGGTTTCTGTTGTATTGGTTAAAATGCATTTTATTAATCAAAAATGATGTCTATAATCAATTTAAATTCATTACATTTTAACAGTCTAATATTTCAATTTAAACTTGAAAATAACAATAATAGGGAAATCCGTTTTATCGTTTTCTTAGTTCCATTTAATTTTTTCACAAAATGTTTGATTTCTGCTTAATTATTCTGTTTTATTTTTTATACAATTTTCTATACAGATTTAATACAAATGAATCACCAAAACTGTGGTAATCAAATGAATTCATAAAACAATTAAAAGGGGTCATGAAACGGAGAATTAAAATGTTGTTGATATTTACGCATACGAGAGGTTACTCTGCAATAACAATACTGCAGGTTTCAGAGCTCAAAACTACTTCCCCAGTTTAAAATATGATTTATTCTTTTCTAACCTTCTGAAACGCCCGGATTTGAAATTGGGATCGCAATTTCCCCTCGACATGCCCCTTGACATGCGTCATTGTCTTCTGAACAACTCGTGTCTGTAAATCAATCACAAGAGCAGTACTGCATCATTTGTGCTTTGTATTTATTATTAACGTTATTTTTATTTACTTTTAACCTGCAGTTGTGTTAATGCAATTTCTAATTGTATTTGTTTAAAACTTTCTAGCAAATTACTACAGTAAATTGATAATGGTGTGTGAATGGAAAAACACTGTTTCTTGTGAATAACACATGGATCTTTTAAATAAATAAGTCCATCAATTGACGTTGTGTGACGGTTTTGAGTGGCTGTGCTGTGAAGTTAAGTCTCCTCACATGACTCGGTGTGCTGTGTGATTCTGTTTCCCACCGGCTCTCACGCTCACTTTCTCTTTCATTGGCTTTTATTTCACCCCCTTCACACCAGACTCGCTCTCCCACACGCTCCACACAGAGACAGCAAAAAGAGTAAAGCCTGTTCACAATGACAACCAGATGCAGTGGCAAAGCAACAGGAAGTCTGTCTTGACGTGATGCAGCTTCAGTCATCATCCGGTATGATAGTATGATTATTGCTACAGGTACCAAAGAGAGAGCTTGTGTCCTGTGAGTGAAATCAGGAGACCAAAATATGTAAAAGAAGCATATGGGGATATTTTTGTACTAATCACTTCAATGGTTAATTAATCATTCTAATAATCATTACATTAAAAACATGGAATCACGATTCCGTCATGGACTTTGTCAATCAAAAGTAAGGCTGTAGACTTAATCAAATCATGATATGGACTAATGTCTGTGAATATATACCACAGAAAGACTGCTAATGAAATCTGACGTTTGCATGTTATGACAGAAATATTGTAATATTGTTCAGTAGAATGTACTTTTCAAAGTAATGATAATAATCATCTTTAATAATATACATTTTCATATTACATTTTAGAAGATTCATTTTATTGTTGTTGTTGTTTTTTTGCCTTCATTCATTTACCACTGTTATAATGAATTTGTATTAAATCATAAATCCAGAAAGAATGAAAACAAACAGAAAAGGGCCCTATTACTAAAAAATAAATAAATAATACATTTGTATGAGTTCAATTGATTAGACATGCTTTTAATTATGAATATGTAATTAACCCATTAGAATGTAATCCAGAAAAAAAAGAGGAAAGTAAAAAAAAAAAAGAAATTGGGAAAAATGAATCATGGGGCCTTAAAAATTACATTTTTGTTACACTTTTAGTAAATTGTGTAGGATTTTGAATACATGTTTTATCACTAAAATTGATTTCAACCATTCAAATAAAATCCAGAAATATTAAAACAGGAAAAAAAAATGCATTCTAAAAAGGTTTTTAAAAAATTCGGGAAAAAATAAAGCATAATTTGAGAAAAATAAAATGGATTTTATAGGACTCTGTGTCAGCCAGTCATTAGCATTGGGCTGACTGCACATTATCCTTTACATTATATGTGGAAAACTGTACCAAAATTTGTCAGCGTTTGATTTATTCATTGATCTTTCATTCTATCTTGTTTATACACCTCATTATGTCCTTCTGCTGATGATGCTTTCCCACAGCAGCAATTAGATTGACTTATCCGGGCATCACAGCCCAGATGTGACGCTTTGGCCAGTTACACAGCCCACCAATAACAGCAGGAGCATCTATTACGACTAACAGAACGCACGGAGAGAGTAATGTCAGCAGAGTGGAGACTGCAGTGATGAGTAGTGGCAGAAATCTGTGGAGTGGTGTGTTTCATCATGTCTCCTCCGCAGCATCAGTGACGGAGCTTTGCCTGCAGTCAGTCTGACCTAAATACAGACGAGCAGAGGAAAGCTGCTGAACTCCAGCTTTATGTAGGATTCTCTCTTTCTCTCTGTCCCTGTCCCTCCTCTTCCTCTGTGCTGCTTTCTTCTGTGTTTCTCACAGTTTCTGTCTTCTGGCAGTAGATGAACTCATTAGTGTCACTGTTTGATGTCCCACACACACACACACACACACACACACACACACATGCGCTAATCTTTTCTGCTTATTAATATTTTTTCCTCTGCATTTTCTCCTGCTTCTCTGTATTTTCACACTGGGAAAGAATAGTTGTGTGGTGACAGAGGAGCTGCTGCTGCTCACGACGAATCCCGGTTTATATACAATACCATTCAAAAGTTTGCAAAGAGGTCTCTTCTGCTCACTACGACTGCACTTATTTAATTAAAAATACAGTAAAAATTGAGAAATAATATTTTAATTTAAAGTAAGTGTTTTCTATTTGAATGCATTTTAAAATGTAATTTATTTCTGTGATCGAAGCTGAATTTTCAGCATCATTACTCCAGTCTTCAGTGTCACATGATCCTTCAGAAATCATTCTAATGGCGCTTTTCCACGGCATGGTACGGCACGGTACGGTTCACTTTTTGTGGGTTTTCCACTGGGTACAGTACCTGGTACTTTTTTTAGTACCACCTCGGTTGGGGTTCCAAGTGAACCGTACCGTTACCAAAACGTGACGTGTAAACTCTGCTGATCACGGATTGGCCGGAGAGAATCGTCACTACCTGCGTCACTGAACTTGCGACACAAACACAACAGAACCGCTAAATTTAAATCAGCACAGCCAGCGAAGGATCGAACGCAACTGTTTTGAACGAGCGCACCTTTTTTTTTAACAACCAAAAAGTGGCTGTTTCGTTGTCTGTTGAGGAAGTACAGACGTTCCTCTCGTTGATAGCAGAGGAGCGGATCCAGCGAGAGCTTGATGGGCGACGAGGAATATTTTTTTTTTTAAGGAGTCGTGGTAGTAAGGCGGCCAGCCTGGTCTCATGTTTATACGTAGGTATTAATACGTAACATCTACCAGCACAAAACGTACACTTTTGTACGTTTATATTTACGTATCTTTTATATAATTTAGATATTCGTATCAATGCATTTTTTATAATTGTATCAATAAGCGATTTAGATTTTTAGACCCCTTAACCTACCCCCAAACCTAAACCTACCCATTTTATAGCGAATATGCATTTTTATCATTTTATTAATACGCAATTTCGATTTTTAGACCCCTTAACCTACCCATTTTATAGCGATATATAAAGGATATAAAACGCAAATGACCGAAATACGCAGGGAAATAACCATTTTAGTAACAATATAGTATTAAAATATTTTTATAGTCTCTAATTCCACTCCTACCTATAAACCTATACATTTCTGTACAGTATAAGAAAAACATGACAGACAGATAAATGCAATTACAATAATTTATTTATTGCAAAAATGTCAAAAGCAGCACCAAATGATGCGTTGCACCCGCAGTCCTCTCTGGCGGAATACAGTAGGTTTGTGTGATCCAGAGCAGCACTTATGTTGTTAATCGCTGAAAATATTATCCAGATCATTTTCCCGATCCACTCCGTGAACTCGTGAAGGCGCGCGCGCATCATTCAAACACACCTCACCAGAAACCCTCTTGTCGCAATCCGTGACGAATGCAGGCGAGAGCCAATGAGTGTTCGATTATCCTGCCGTAAAACCTGTCGTTTGAAGCGGCAGCATTTGAATTTGTAAAGAGCGCGTCAGTCAGTGCGGGTTTTGCTGCTCACGGTCACTGACTGGACTTGCTGCTCGGGATGGAGAAGCAAGCAGGTCGTCAAAAAAGGCTTGGATTTGGGTCTGTTCCTCGCAGACGAATGGATTCGGAAGATTTGGATTACAACGCACAAATAAAAAAATTTTCATTTCGTAATTATGTTGCGTTTTTGGTGTATTTTATGGTTTTATATTGTCAGTCACAGCATGTCGGAGAAAACGCCTTTTGTGGCCTATGACAATCAAAGTAAACATTACATGTCAAGTAAAGGTTAAACGATTGCAGAATTTTTTTTTATTTTAAGGTTTAAAGTGAAGTCTTGTTTAACATTATGTAGGCATATTCTTGGAAATGAGCTGGCAGCAGAAATCACAACAAAATGAAATGTTATCATTTTATATTAAGTAAACGAGTAAACAATTTTAATAATGCAATTGAAAACAAGGTAAATATGATAACTAAAAACTAATAAAATTAATGTCGCGATTTCAATATTCATAAGGATTCGTTTTTAGGTGTCGTCAATACGTCAGTATTTGTACGTTTAGATGCTGAAAATACATATAAGTATTTTTACTTTTAAGGCTGAAAATGCTCCGTATTGGTAACGTTTTAGTGCCTGTAAAAGCGTAAAGTAATGTAGTTTTATAGACACCACATTTGTACGTAAATCCAACGAATTATCAGAGATCACGTTGAGGCGCAACTATAACGACATGTGAATAATTCCGCCCACTCTAAAGCGGTACTGAACTGCAGTGGAAACGCAAACCGTGCCGAGCCGAGCCGTGCCGTACTGAGCAGTGCCGAGTCGTACCACGCAGTGGAAAAGTGCCGAAATAGGCTGATTTGCTGTGCGCAAGAAACATTTCTGATTATTATCAATGTTGAACAGCTTTTGCTGCCACATATTTTTGAAGAAAACGGTGATACATTTTTTTCATGGTTCTTTGAGAAGTGGGAGGTTGCAGCATTTGTTTAAAATAAATGTATTTTATGACGATTTTGATCAATTTAATGCAACCTTGCTGAATAGAATAATTTAAAAAATCCAATTAATCAAATATGGCATATGTATGTGTGTGTAATAATATTTGGTTACAGTTGCAAACCTGTGCGTGTGTGTGGTTTTTATTTCTGTCTTCTCATGCTAATGTGCTGTTGTGTTTTCCTCCTTTCAAGACAAGCTGTTTGTCACTCTGTGTGTGTGTGTGTGTGTGTGTGTGTGTGTGGTTACGCATCTCTCCTGGCTCATTCAAATGTGCGTCATGTTATGCTATTGAAATCTGAGCTTCCCGTTTCAGTGCTGCTCTCTTTGAAACTGTGAGTCTGTCTGCTGTCTGGCTCTACAGGTGACTGACTGACTGCAGCAGCTCTGATGTGACTCCGCACTCTGCGCTGCTGCATTCAGGGGTGAATGCTGCTCGGATCTTGCTCACTTTTGTGTTAGCGAGAGAGAATTATTGTGTGTGTGATAAATGGACAGATAAATGTGAAACTCCTTGCTCTACACTGCTACAATAAACACTTCTAGTAGTCATCTCAGAAGAACAGCTACTTCTGTGCTAAGCATGTTTTAATTATCAGCATTAGCCAGTTAGTATTGTTTTTTTGTTTTTTTGGCCGTGGGACTTTTATTTTGACAGCGCTGAGGACACCAATACCTGAATCCAGCTGTTAGATCCTCTGCATTTGAAGCTTGCATAAAATCGCATGTACTGTTTGTGTGTTGTGTGACCATCCATCCAAACTTTAAATCTTTGATTTGAAACTATACTGTGCTATATCCAGGTGGATGCTGTGTCATATTCAATGTATGTGCTGTTGCGGGCGGTGTGGGGGGGTCGTTGGTTCAGGGGGAGAAAATATATTCCCATTTACATACTTACTGATTGGCACTGTTGATGGGGGGGGTACATTATTTACTTTTAAATCTGTGGTGTGTTATTGTTCTGTTATTTATTTGTGAAAAATACTATTATAGTATTACAAAATCAAGAAGTTCCTTAAAGGGGTCATATGACGTTGCGGGAAGAGTGCGTCGGGAACATGTATTTTTTGTATGGTGGTTTGTACTGAAGATGTATTTATGCTTTTTAAAGGTTAAAAAACATACTTAATGTTTTCTCCTCTATGCCCCGCCTTTCTGAAACGCGTCGATTTTTACAAAGCTCATCGTCTGAAAAGCGAGGTGTGCTCTGATTGGCCAGCTATGGGGCGTGCGGTTGCGTTTTGTATTGGGGTGGCGCTGAGGGGATACGCGTGCAAGCGTGTGACTGAAATGTTACGCCCCTTACATACTGTTGATGCCGTGTCCGGCCTGAGCGACGAGACAAAACTAATAAAACCCATTACAAACGAGGCATTTGTTGCATCCAGTGGAGACATAATTACGGATTATAATGACTTATACTGTCTTTTTACGCGTTGCGTTGCATCGTGCCTTGTAAACATAAAACCATGTCTGCATTTGTGATCGGAGAAATGACAAACAACAAGAGCTATTCTACACTGCTCAAAATTCACGTTTTAATCATCAGTGGCAAATTCTTTAAATATGAAAACATACTTACAGACTGAGAGTCAGCATTATTTGTCAGAACACCGGCATTGTAGGCTACTCTCCCAGGAAACAGTCCTCGTCCTCCGTAAAAGGCGTTGCACACATCCGAATATTTGGGTTGAAGTGTTCTGGAACAGTGTTGTAAAAACAACTTAACCACTGATTTCTAGTCGTGTCCTCTTTTGGAAGACCAAACAAAGTAGTTTCGCTTTCACAACGAAACACACAGCGTCTCTTTGCGTGAACATTTGGGTGGCGTTATGCAAATATTCCCACATTGTTACGTAGACATGTGGGGGCGTGTTTAAGCGAGGCGTTTTAGGAGGGTGTGGACAAGTCTTAACTTTGATAAAGAATATCTCTTTGGTTTTGAGTCTTTGCAGCTTTAGGGATCTTATCTATTCACGAACAGCTTGTAACACTCCAAAGAGAAAGGAAAACTTGAAATTGCGTCATATGACCCCTTTAAAGGGATAATGTTGTCATCATTTACTCAGCCTCATGTTGTTCCAAACCAATATGAATTTCTTTCAGCGGTTGAACACACACACATAAAAAAAAATAATATTTTGAAGAATGTTGGTAATAAACAGTTGACAGTAGCCATTGACTTGCATTGTATGGAAAAAATACTGTGGAAGTCAATGGCTACCATCAACTGTTTGCTTACCAACATTCTCCAAAATCATACAGTTTTGGAAAAACATGAGGATGGTTAAAAAATATATTTTTGGGTGAACTGTCCATTTAAGTATAAATCTGTTTATTTAGCTGTTTTGTTCTTCCTATTGAATAATTTAGTGAATATTATATAAAATAAATGTAAATTTAATTGCAGCACGTGTTATTTATAATCTTTCAATAGTCCGCTTTATATCAGCCATCACCCACCCTTCTCTCCAAAATATCAGCATTGGCCATCGAAAAGACCCATATTGGTTGACCACAATTCAGTACGAAGCAGATACTAAAAATGTAAGGTAACGATGCCATTGTTTCTACTGTATGACTAGTAATCACTCGATGTGGTATCTGAGCTGTACTGCTGCTGGTATTGACCTCTGAAGCTTTGATACTGAGATAACTAGTACCAAGATAAGGGTATTCAATTATGTGAAATAATGTGTATTTAGTTTTACCAATAATTTCAGAATTTTCCATCATTAATGGACAAGATAACCAGACGTCTGTCTCTTTCAAAGGTGTGTTGGGATCTGTCTGAAACGACTCTGTCTGTCTGTCTGTCTGTCTGCAGGAGGAGGCTGAGAGATGAATAAGCTACGGCAGAGTTTCCGGAGAAAGAAAGACATTTATGTGCCAGAGTCCAGTCGGCCACACCAGTGGCAGACAGACGAGGAGGCCGTACGCGAGGGCAAATGCAGCTTCGCCGTCAAGGTAATGGACACATACATGCACACCTGTGCTGAAGCACCTGCAGCTGGCAATCATTCTCATGCTGTTAATGCTGGAGAAAGCCGGGTGAGGAAAAAGGACAAAGAGGGGAAAAGGGAGAGTGGAAGACGAAAAAGAAAAAGAACGAAAGGGGAGAGACCAGATGAGAGAAGGGAAGTTAAGGTTCGGGAGGGGGTTAAGTAAAACAAAGAAAAGGAAGGGGGAGTATTATGAGTGAAGGGGGGTGGGGGAACACAAGGAAGAACGGAGAGAGGGTAGATTATCAGAGCTTTAAGGGACTCGTGGACCGCTGTTGTGCCTTGACTCTGAACACTCATCTCTGACACTGATCACGCCATGCTAGAACCTCACAGTGTGTGTGTGTGTGTGACCCATTTTTGGAAAGTAGTGTTCTGTGATTCACATGATTTTTGATATGGAAACCGTGCAATGTGACGAATAGCTCAGCAAATACATATATATATTTTTTTAAATAAGTGTTCTTCTGTGATCTTCACAGGTCACATATGACCTGTATTTGATGAACCTTCGCTTTAAATATGAGATATTTAGATTGTATGTGTTTTTTGTTTATAGACATGCAGTGTTAATTTTATTTGCGCAATTAAATTAAGCCGGAAAGTTGAAACTTATGTTGTCTGCCATAGGTTATTAAACTATGAATGGGTCAGGATGGTTGTTTAGCAAGTTTATTTTTTTTGTTATTGTTGATTTTATAGAAGTTGCAAGGAGATCCAAATCTTAAATAATTGGTGTGCAACTTCGTTGAGAGCGTTTGTTTGTGTGTTTTGTTGGCCGTTCACAGCCGCTACACAGGTGCTACACAGCCCGTGCCGTCCTTAACCTGCTTTTGATGTGTCTCTAATTTACCACATTTACCCACAATCCCACAGAGACAGAGCAGCCTGAATCCAAAGACTCCTCTTCATTCTGACCATCAGCGCTCCTCTTCTCCTGTAGAGTTGCTTATTCGCCTCTGTGCTTTTAGTCTGCTCTATCATATCATAGCGTAAGGTCACAGTAAATTGCTGGCCTGTGACGGGTTGGTGTCTTTATGTGTGTGTGTCCTAGATTCTCTCTCATCATCTGAGCTCTTATTTCTCCACCTGCTGATCATAAATATACTCCATACAGCTCAGTATGTGAAATGTGTGTGTACACAAAGCGGTGAGTCAGTGTTTTGTATGGTTTATGGTTTTGTTCAGATGAGGTGCTTTTTAAGGAGTATGACATCAGTGAAATTGGTTGTTTTGGTCTTTGATCATTTTGTAGGTATCACATTACCTGGAGCTCTTTTTAATGCATTAAATTAATTATGGTTTGCAGTGCACCTTGTAATGCACTGTATGATCTTGTGAATAATTGTAACCAGAGTTATAAAACATTATAATACTTAACTATTCCATCAGAAAGTATAATGCTTTGAAACAATTTCAGATGTAACAAGGAATCTGTAAGTATTGACTTAGATAACAGTTTTTTATGAAATGTTATAATGCATTACAATCTATATTATGAATAATTATAATGCATTATACATACAGGCTTCAAGTAAAGTGTTAGCGTTTTGGACAATAAAAGGTTATATTCATTTAGTCTATTTGTTGAATATAGTGTCCATACAAAATGTGTCTAATCAGGGTCTGGTGGACATGATATGGCCATTATTCAGGACTTCCTTCATAATTCAGGTATTGGTTGATTATTTAAAAAAACAAAATTTAGTAGTTCTGCATATTGCTAGTGTTAATCAGTTAATCTTTCTATGGCTGCTCACTGATGTCTCTGATGAATAGGTAGATCTGTGTTAAAAAGCAGATGGAGGTAAAGCTGAAGAAACACTCGCTCAACACGCATAAGTGACATTTTTGTCTCCATTTTACAAGCCACTAAAATTTTCATTGGAAATCTAATAAACACTAAGGGGGGGGGCGGGGGGGCCAGCCCAGAATGTGTGTTGTAAAGCCTTGCAAAAAAATGTTTGCCAAAACAAAATGAATTCTGTATAAAACACATGCAGTGCAAGAAGTGAGATCAGGAGCATGCAAATACTGAAATGAGTCTTGCACTTAGGGCTGCACGATTAATCGAAATTAAATCGCAAAGGCGATAAATCTCGATTAGGCAGAAGCTGCGATTGTCATGCGTACCTTTCAGTGAAGCACGGTTCTGTGATCAGCAGTAAATCTCCATCCGAAGGCCAGAGGGCGCTCTCGCGCAGAAGAAACCCAGGAAATCCCTATAGCGTTGCTGAATAACCAGAAGATTTAACTGCTTTGATTAATTCAGCATGACTAATAAACGCACGACTACGACAATATATGGTTTATCTGAGTTCGTCTTATTATAATGTTTATTATAATAAAGTATATAATAATGCAATGCTAATCGACATAGCCTTTATCACTGCTTAAATACTATGAAATATGTTGCGTGCCTTATTCTGTGTAAAGAAGCCACATCATCTCATAGAAGGATTTATTTCAAACACTCGACTGACGTTATATGAATTGAGTTTGGAGTAAAAACATGTTATTAAATGTGGTATTTTCACGTGCTTTCAGATGAAGCAACATTTACTACACAGAGCCGTAGTTCACTGATGAGCTCTGCAAACAGCTTTCATAATCGCAGAACGACTTCTTCGATTTCATAATCGCGTGATTAAATCGTCTGCGATTATGAACGCGATTTTGCGTAGCTTGTCAGCTTGTACGGCTCTGTGTAGTAAATGCTGCTCTATCTGAAAGCACATGATGGAGATTTACTACTGATTACAGAACCTGGCGAGATACGCATGACAATCGCATTCGATTAATTGTGCAGCCCTACTTGCACTCGAACTGACTTTTTTTTGTGAACTTCACTCTTACAGCCAGTTATCATTAAGGCAAAATAGTCTGGATCAATTTTTTGATTCCTGGCTTTTACCACTAGATTTTTGAAAGTATCTGATGAGCACTTGACATAGAGGTTTGGTAGTGTTGAGGACACACTAATGTAAGCGGTGCAGACACAGAGTGTGTATGTGACTGCTGAAGAAGAGCAGCTCTATGAATAACTATGTGCCCATTTCCCAGCTAAATCACGGCTCTCTTCTATTACAGGCTCTGGAAAACGGCTGCTCTGGTGGTTATAGACAGCTGCTTTTCTCATTCATGCTCAATAACGGGTTCAGAGCCAGGTTAGAAGCCATGTCCGATGGAGACCAGACCTTAGAACCTCATTTGCCAGCTCTCTGAAAAAATGTCAGACTCCAGAGCATCACACAAGAATCTGAATAATGAACCCATAATGACTATATTCTGAATCAAGCTTTCTCCACACTGCCAAATCGAAATAATTTCTGATCTATTCTAATAGTCACATCTTTAAAGTGACGGTGTGTTTCTTCTTTGTGTTGAGCCGTTAAATGTAAAAATGCACTTGTGTCAGTGGCTTAAAAATAATTAATTAATAATGTTTACTTTTATTAATTGGAAAAATATGTCCTAATATGTTCCACTGAAAAAAGTCATACAGGGCTGAAACGAATAGTCGACACTATCGACAATAAAAAATGTCGACAAATAGTTTTGTTGTCGAGTAGTCGTTTGATCTCATATGACGTAATGTAATATTACATTAGCCTGCAATAACGCGGTTTGACCAGTGTGGCGCTGTAGCGCAAGACTGTAATTCAGCTCTCCTAGCATTCAAGACACACAGAGCTTCAGACAGAGCAAACGCAGCCGAACCCGAGGCTGCTGAGCGGCTTTTCAATAACAAAATAAACATCCAAAAGTGACAGCGACAAGAAAGCAGCCGTTTAAAACGCATATGGATGTTGCACGAGCTCTGCAGTTCAGTACTCCAGTAAAGTCCAGTCACCCACCTTATCTTTATATAGTCTTTAATATCAGTGTTTCCTCTGCATTATATTGGCCCCGCCCCCTTGAAATCAGGTAATTTTTTTACTTTATTTTCTCTATAGCGCCAGATCACAACAGAAGTCATTTAAAGTTACCTTTTCTATAGAACAGGTCTATACCTTGTTCTTTTATTAAACAAACTAAATAGCCTTATGTTATTTATCTTATTTACATGACGGCATGTCATTTTACATCCGCCCCGATGCGCACACGTACAATCCAATAGTATTTTGTAATATTACCGCAAAGACTAGTTAAATTGCATTGTTGTGTTATGATGGCGCAGAAACGCGCTGTTTTCTTTTACTACTTATTTAAAGGGGGGGGGGGGTGAATTTGTACGGAAGCGCGCGTGACGCTCACGGTGATTTCAGCGTCTCCGTCTCTCACTACATGAGGACATAAATACATGAACAACATCTCCCGAACTGCTCTGAGAGTCACTTCATGAGCATTTGACCGTTTCATTTGAGTAAAACTAGCTTCATATCACACAGAAATGTAACGGTATTCACAGTAACCCGTCAAAATAAAAGTTCGGTTTTACTTGAAGACATTAGGGCAGAAATCTATTACTGTTGTTCAATAGAATGTACGTAATAGTCTACTACTAACATTATTAAAACCTTATTTGTAAGGAATAATCATACGATATTTCTTCAATGTTTTAATTGTAATATTAAATCCCCTTTATTTTCCAAAAATATTTTTCATTATTTAAAAGATATATTAAATGAATATTTTATGCCTCCAAAATGTAAATACACAACACAGAATTTCTGAGGGTGAAAAAATCGTAAGGCTTTTGTAAGAATAAATGAATCTTGTTTTCATGCTAAAACACAGAATTTGGTAACAATAAAACACAAGGTTGGAAAAAATGAAACATTTCATAGGACCCTAAACATGTAATTTTTGTTAAACTTTTAATAAATTGATGTTAAATTAAGTTTCATGATAATTAATCACTTAGATTATAATTAATTAGACGTGCTCTTTGATGAATAAAATTTAATTTAACCATTAAAAATGAGTCCAGAACCAATTATAAAAAGCCATAAACCTAGGGGAAACACTTACTTTATGCAATAGATAGCCTTAAATCAAGCAGCTTCACAGTATTAAACATGAAGAACCAGAGTCACTTTCAGTTAGAATTACAACTTGATTTTCTGTTAAAAAGCAGCTCTCCAGTGTGGAGCTAGCTAATGATAAAATCGTTTTATTAGTGAGGAAAAAAATACTTAATTAAAGTGAAAGTTTGATCGAGCTCAGAGGACTGTTTTGATTATCATAACCCTATAAGGTATTTTAAGAGAGATTATGTTGTGAATAAAATAGTTTATCCAAAAATAAAACCTCTTATCACTTAACCTTTATTTTGTTTCTTATCCATATGACTTACAAAAAGAGATTTTAGGCAGAATGTGTCATTCAGTTACTTTTTCATATAACTAATTAAATGGTGAATAAGAGAGTTTCTCTGTCATCTCATTTTGTGTGCCAAATATATTTATTTGTATAAATGAATTGTATAACTGTAATTACGTAATATGACTTTCAAAAGCTGAAGTGATTACCTTCATTTATTTGTTAGAATATGTATAACTCAATATTTTAACTAATTGCAAAAGCTGAATAATAAATAAATGTCTACTCAGCGAAATAATTGATGATTAGTCAATTAATAGTTCTAATAATCATTAGATTATTAACGATTGTTTGTTGCAGCCCTATTTAGCTGCCTTTTTTATAGTCAAATTACATATTACAGTTTCACATTATACATTGTGAAAGTTGTTATGCAAGTTTCTAAGGCCTCTAAATGATCAGCAGGATCAAAACTTTGCTGTTAAACCTGCTGCACACAATCTACTCCATGCCGTCTGTATTCTGATTGATAGCTTAGACTTTTTTTTATCTAGTAAAAGTTATTTTAGTATAATTGAACAAAAGTTCAGCTTCAGCTCGTGCTTCACGTGTCTGTTTGCTGTCAAATCTTTACAGGTTTTTATAAAGTAAACATTAGAATAACTTTGATATTTTTAGTAATATTTCCAGATGAACATTTACTGGACTAAAGCAACTTAGGTTTACTTAATTATCCATAAATCATTTTTTAGAAAAATCATGTTCAAATGTGATCCTCAAATCTGATCATCAGGCTTTTGAGGAACATTTATTTGTTCATCTCTCAATCATCATTTTATTGCATTGCATTATATGTGTCATTATTAAACTGCGCTATACTAAGGTATATTATTGGAGATACAGAGTGACGACTGATATTTCTATCATTTTATGCAGGTGTCTGCTATACTTTTAAAAAGATTTAAAGGGGTCATATGATGCTATTTTAAAGGTCATTATTTTGTGTTTTGGTGTAACAGATTATGTTGGCATGCTTTAATGTTCAAAAAAACACCTTATTTTTTTCAAATACTGGACATTTTGTAGGTCCTCTATGCCCCGCCTCTCAACGCTTCGTTTTCTACAAAGTCCCTAATTCCGACAAGCGCAGTCTGCTCTGATATGCCAGCTGACCCAGTGCATTGTGATTAACCCGAACACCGCAAGCACTCGTCGGAAATGTAACGCCCCATACCATAATCGCAGCTTCAGCTTTCAAAGTAAATATCAAGACAGTTAGTTTTACCATCAGTTCAAGCCCGAAAGGGCAACAGAGTCACGTGACAGACACAGTGATGATACAGTACACAAGCTGCGGTTAAGACAGCTGACGTGCTATGAATTCTGACAGGCAGTTCACTCTCCTGTTATGTGACCCTGTTCCCCTCACACACACCACACACACACACACACACACCCACAGTACTCTGCGCTGCGCAAAACTCCGCATTTTAACAGTCAATAGCAAATACTTAAACTGATAAGAAAACATACTTACAGTAGCAGATTCAGAATAAGCGACAGATTGTCATAGCAAAGTCATAATTGACCCCTTTTTTTTTTTTTTTTTTTTTTAGAAATAGCCTTTGTGCACAGCAGCCTTGTACTCTTCTAGGTTAAAAAAAACTGTCGTTCATAAAATGCGTTGCACAAATTCAAATATCTGGGTTTTGCTGTTCTGTTGTAAATAAATATTAACTAATGATTCCTAATTGCATTTACTTCCGGAAGACCAAATAAAGTGCTTTTGCTTTCGCACTGAAACACAGCGTCTCCCTGACATGCTGCTTCAACACTACCTGCGGTTACTGAAACTACGCCGCCTTTCTTTGCGTGCACATTTGGGCGCATTATGCTAATATTTCCACATAGTGAGGTAGACATGTGGGGGCGTGTTAGAACGAGCCGTTTTAGGTAGGCGTGGCTGACTCTTAACTTTTATAACGAATATCTCTTTGGATTTGAGACTTTAGTTTTTTGCAACTTTACAGATCTTCTTTATGCACCATGAGCTTGTAACACTCCAAAGAGAAATTAAAATTTGAAATCGCATCATATGACCCTTTAAATTTATTTTTATTTCAAGCTATCAGAATTTCATCTTGCTTTTTGGCCACATAAATATATAAACATCTGCACCAAATTACATATTTTAGCTTAGTTTGTGCCTCTGAATAAAATTAAGGTATTTTTCCTCTATATTCTCACTATATGATATTATGTGAGCCTTAAAAACTCATATAATATAATTTTTTTTTGTTTTTTTTTTTTTAACCAAAAATGTACATATGCATTTTTTTTTTTTTTTTTTTACATTTATTAAGTGTTCAAACGTTCCGTTTTTTAAATTAGATTTGAGGACTATTATTTTATATGTCAGGCTTTACAGGGTTAATAAGCAGGTGCACACATGGTTCTCTTGCTGCTTTACTGATGTCACAAGCTGACATTAGTAGCTCCTGAGGTCTGTGTGTTTTACTTGGGGAACGGGAAGGACTTCCTGTTAGTACAATAGCTGCCCTCCTCGTCGTGGCTTGTCCTCACTCCCAGGAGTCTTTTGGGCGAGACGCAGTGATGTCTTCTACCAGAGCAGTCTGCTATAGGTAGAGGAGGGCGCCAACCGGTCATTCCAACAGGACTAGATGGGACTGCATGACCTTTTCGTGTTGGGACAGGAAACCCTGAGTCATGGTTTCAAAGCTAAACTACTGTTTCTCTGTGTGTGTCTGTAGTATCTGGGGCATGTGGAGGTCGAGGAGTCTCGTGGCATGCACATCTGTGAAGATGCCGTCAAGAGATTGAAGACGGTAGGTGTACAAACTTCATCTGTCACATCTCCAGTGCTGAGACGAGATCTCCTGTTCTTCACCTGAACAGTCTCCTCAGTCCGTGTCTGTCTTCCTCTGCTCACACCACATCTCTTTTTTTTCCTGCAGTCGACACCAAGTGGTCTATTTAAAGCGCGTCTGTCTCCTCCTGCTGTTCTCTTCCTCTTCCGCTGGTCTCGCTTATGCTGTCAAGCATAAAAAAAAAAAAAAAGCTTCATGTTTAATATAAGTTGAGCTCAGTCAACAGCATTTCCTTGTTACTGCATAACGTGCTCACAAACCAATATGCCACATCAGTCTTTGTTTACAAGTTTTTCTAGTTTTGATAACTTGCTTAGCATTCAAAGCTATTTAATTTAGCATTTAATGTTGTCGTGAGCGTCATATTTGGAAATAAAATAATTTCATTTCAGGTTTCAGATTAAATTTGCTGTGCTGGCAAGTTATTTCAGCCTAACATAGGAAGCCAGTGCACAGCTTTGTTGATTAGAATGCACTCTCAGAAAAAAAGGTACAAAAGCTGTCACTGGGGTGGTACCTATTCAAAAGGTATACGTTTGCATCTTTTAGCTACTAATATGTACACTTTAGGTACTTATATGTACCTTTAAGATACCAATATGGACTCTTTAGGTACAAAGGTGAGCCTTTTGAAAAGGTACCGCCCCAGGGACAGCTTTTGTACCTTTTTTTCTGAGAGTGTGGGAGTGATGTGGTTTGTGCAGTCTAGACTTTCTAGTGATTGTTTTGAAAAATGGATTCTTTATAAAGGCGCTATTCTGAATGCAGAGAACAGGTAGCATATCAAGCATCTTATCATTTGTCCAAACCCCAGCACGTAAGCACACGGTCCGCTCGGAGAGGTACAGGCGTGAGTTTCCGGTCTCAGCAGCGTCCAGCGGAAGACATTCCATTCTTCAGGGAAAAGGAAATCCAGTATTATGTCTATTTTCCACGTTGCCAAGGCCTCGCACGCCTCGCACGCCTCCACCCAGGTTAAGCTCTGGAGAAATAGAGTCGTGATGTTTGACACTTTCCACCTGACGGCTTGCTCTGAGTTATTGCGTATCTTCTTCTCCATCTGACCTTGTGTTGGAAAAGAGTGCTGTGTTTAATCACATTAGTGCTGCTTGTAGAAGACTGTCCTTTCCGGTTTGACTCTCAACCCATAGTGTCTAAGCTGCTCTTTTCTATGCAGTGAAAGTGAATGATGACCTCAACTGGCAAGCTTTTCGAGGCACAATTTTCAGCAAATAAAGAGTTAAATTTTGGTCTGTTAATCACAAAGCTCTCGGGTGGTTTCAGAAAACTTGGAATATAGAGTACAGGCCTTTCAAAGCTTGACGGCCACTGGTCACCATCCACTTTCATTTCATGGAAAAGCTGCATCATTTTGCAAAATCGGCTTTTCTTATAAAATTGCAAATGTGATATAAAATGCCATTTAAAAAAAAAAACTCCAGGTTTGCTGTGCTTGTTTGTAGGGTTGCACAAGCGTATACAATTAATTAGTTTCTTTTATTAGCATGATTGTTATTACTAGATAAAATATTAAACAAAATGAAAGCAAGTTGTATTTCACTCTAAAATAAACTTTTAAGCATTAAAAATAATAATAAAGAGAACCCTAACAACTCATTTTTTGGTAAGTGCTTCTCATTACTAGAATGGGAAGATTTAGGCTTTTTTTTCTAAATGCAAATTAAAGCAACTCAAACATAAAGCAGGTGCAGATGGAGTTCATATGGAGCAGCATTTACTGTGAACTGACACGCTCTGAGATGCTGAAAACACCAAACCATGAGCTGCTCATGTGTAAATGAACACAGTGCTCTGCTTCCCTCTGAAACATGCAGCGCATGGTTTTTTTTTTTTGCATTTTAAAAAAATATTTCTGTAATGATATTTTAATAGTTTTCATAAAATAGCAGATTTGATCATCGCATTAAGCCATAACACGATTTTGGTTATATTTTGAATAATCGTGCATCTCTAGTCAGAGTCATATGGCTCTTGCATGAAGACACAAACACCCTGAACCTAACTAATGACATACAAGCTTTAAAGAGCCAGCTTTAACAGATAAGTCATCACTCATGACCCTGCAACCTTCTCAAACCCTCGCTCGGACAGTCCAAACCTCATTATTTCCAGAACTGATCAGCTGTAATTAAGTTACCATCACTGTAACCCGGAGCACCAAATCAAGTGGCTTGAGCAGGAGAAGTGGCTGGACCTGTGTGTGTGTGTGTGTGTGCTAGTGTGTTAGTATGTATGTGTGTGTGAGTGTGTGTGTGTGTGTGTATGGACCGTACTCTGACTTAATAAGATTTCCTGTCACTGGAAGCCTGCCACCCATGTCCAGGAAGTCCATGTGTCTCTGCAGAGGCTCTTCTTTATTGATGTCATCCACTTGTGTTTATTGTTACTGTGCCAGTTGCACCTAACATGATAAATGTGTGTATAAAGGACTGGCATGCAGATATCTAATGCAGGGTTTTTTTGGGTGGGGATGATGTTTTTTGGGAGGATGTATCCATAAAGAATATAAGCGTCATGTCCAGTGATGCCAGCTTGCTAGGCTTTGGTGCAGAACTCTTATCTCGATTTTTATGCGCGCACACACACACTTCCCAAGTCAGACACGGGCTGTTTGTGTTTGCTGATGATCTTTGACCTTTAATAACTGGAATTCTAGAGGCCACAGACTACCTTGTTACTTCCTGTTTTCCAATTCCAAAAATGTTATTGTTATTATTATTAGGGATGCACGATATTAGATTTTTGCTGATATCCGATATGCCATTATTTTTCGAATTATTTTGGCTGATAGCCGATACTGCTACCGATATATATTTCCTTATTATACTGACATATAATTCTTATTTTTATTTTAAATAAGACCAAGTGTCTCCTGTGCAGAAATTATAGATACAATTATTTTTATTTTTGGTTAGTTTTGTGCAAAAATTGTTAGAACTAATAGGCATTATTAAAGTATTTTTTTTTTAACGAGTGTACATTGAAAGCTTTGAAAACAACTGTAATTAAAATCAATCTCTGCTGTTTTTTTGCCCAGACAGATGCAGTCGAAACCTTAAAGGGGTCATATGATGCTTTTTTAAAGATCATTATTTTGTGTATTTTGTGCAACAGAATATGTTGACATGCTTTAATGTTCAAAAATCAGATTATTTTTCAAATACGTCACATTATTGTAGGTCCTCTATGTCCCGCCTCTCTCAAACACTTCGTTTTCTACAAAGTCCCTCCTTCCAACAAGCACAGTCTGCTCTGATTGGTCAGCTGACCCAGTGCATTGTGATTGGGCGAACACCACAAGCACGCGTCAGAAATGTAACGCCCCTTACCATAATCGAGAGCTTCATCTTTCAAAATAAATGTAAAGACGGAGCCTGAAAGGGGAACAGAGTTGCGTGACCGACACAGTGATGAAGCTGCTATGTGTTAGCAGTACACAAGCCACGTTTAAGACAGCTGACTCCACTGTGATGTCACCTCTCTTTCTCTCTCACACACACACACGCGCGCACACACATACACACACGATGCGCAAAACTCCACATTTGAACAGTCTATAGCAAATACTTAAACTAATAACAAAACAGTAGCTTATTCAGAAGCGCCAGATTGTCATAGCAAGGTCCAGAATTACCTCCGCTCCTAGGTTCACGAAACGGTCATCCAAAAAATGCATTGCTGTTCTGTTGTAAGAAAATCTTAAAGATTCCTAAATGCATCTAATTCCAGAAGGCCAAATAAAGTGCTTTCGCACTGAAACACACACCGTCTCCCTGACATGCTGCTTCAACACCACTGCTGTTCCTGAAACCACGCCTTCCTTCTTTGCGTGAACATTTGGGCGCCTTATGCTAATTTTCCAATAGTAGGTATATATGTGGGGGGGGGCTGTGAACGGACTTTTGGGGCGTGGACGAGTCTTAACTTTTATCTCTTTGGTTTTGAGACTTTAGCCTTTGCAACTTCAGGGATCTTATCTATTCACGAACATCTTGTGACACTCCAAAGAGAAAGGAAACCTTGAAATCACATCATATGACCCCTTTAACTTTTCTGTTGTGTATTCAACATTAAATAGATGGTCTAAAGCAAAAGAGCTGTACAAATTCTACAAATCTTTAGAATTTTGAAGCTCCTTGTATTTCTGTTTTCATAATAAATTTGAAAACTAGATTACATATGATTTAATTTACAAGTGTCATGTTTGTGTTTTTTTTCATGTAAGCTATAGCTTCTGACCTTTAAATCAAAACAGACTTGTTATTTTATGACATTACAATTACTGCTTTACTTATTTAGAAACACAAGTATCTTAATGTTATTTGTGTATTTTAATTTCATTTCATTAGAAGTAGGCCAACAGCACCCCCTACAGATTAAAACTCCTTATGGAGGCTCTGAGGCGTTTTTGGGTCACTGATGACTCTGTCGCACACTGGACATGTCATTCTGTACTACATTCCCAAATTAAATGCAGAGATCAAACACAGTGAATCTTTATTTTATTACATTTTTTTAATTATATTGCAACATACAACATACGGTGAACACAAAACACAAAAACATTACTACATACACATACTTTTATTATTATTGATATTACTGTTGCGGTCATCGCAAGGTATTATTATCATCACCATCTTTAGTATTATTATTATTATTATTATTATGCATGCTAGTACTACTTGAATACTACTACTATTATTGTCAGATGGTCATCACTGTTTATTTTCATTGCTGTTATTATCATTGCTGTTCTATTGCTGTTTTTGTGTTCAAACACAGTGAATCTAATCACCGTTCAGGTAAAAGTTCGCCCACACTGCTGTCTTGATCTTATCACTATCACAGTCTGAGCACGTGAGCTGTTCATCTTATCGGCAAGGCATATCGGCATAGTTTTCAGATCGGCCGATGGTTACATTTTAAACCTTTATCGGCCGATTCTGATAACGTTCCGATAATATTGTACATCCCAAGTTATTATTTTAGTTTTTAAATTTAAATTTTGTCATTTTAATTTAGTTATTACTAATATTTTTCAATTTTTTTTATCCGATCTTAGAAGCACTCTAAAGCCCCGTTCACACTAGCAGCGACTTTTGTCACCAGGGGCTGGCGATGAGGTTGCGATTGGGCGTTCGCAATACTGGTTGCCTTGACAGCGAATCAGGTTTCTTGCTGCCAAGTACAAACATTTTGGACGCAAAAGACTAAATATAATCTAAATCTAAATTAAATCCGTACATACAAACAAAAATGAATGAGAAACAGAGCCTACTTTCTTTCATTGCGTATGTTTATCTACGGCGCTGAGAGGAGAACGATCACATGAGCTCTACTTTCTTCTTTCTTATTGGCTGTCGCTCCCAAAAGTCGCTCTTCATTTGCATCAAATTGAAGGATTCTGAACTTTGTCGCGCCGCTGGACACGCCCCATCCGGTCGCCAATGTCCGCTGTCGCTCGTGTCGCCGGAAATCGGCAGCTCTCCATTGAAATGAATGGGATTGTGTCGCTTTGCTGTTGCGTAAATACGTTTAAATAGTAACTCCTTTAAACTGCTGGCCTTGAAGCGGGAACCACTGATGTCATTTTTCGCAAAGCTTTCAAAACAACAACTCAGTTCTGCTATAGGCTGAGACCGAACATTTCTAATGAACTCGTTTGCACTTCAGATGCTAAATGCAGTGCAGGCATAATGTGCGCTCAGTTTACACAGCCTTATTTTGTCATGCTGCATGGCTACCTCAAATACTTCCTTTTCCGTGTTCTTCTGAAATTAAATAATTTACAAGTGTCACATGTGAATCATGTTCATTTGTTATTATCTTCTGAATGTTCCTTCACAGCTTTCTCATGATGGTGTGAAGAAATGAATTAAATTACTTGGAAAGTTATAATGTATTCACAGAAGTAACCAAGACGGGTGAACAGACCATACTGCGCTGTGTTTGTGGTCAGGTTATGTACATGTACTGTAGTAACCGTTATGGCAACATTCAACTCTCTAACAGTGGAAAAGCAGGCCAATTCTGAGAGAAAGAACAACAACAGGACATTTCTGTTTCTTTCCTCTTATCTTTCCGGTTTCTATTTACTTCCAGCTCCTGTATTTCTATTCTGTCTTCGGTTACTGCACGTTCTTTCCACCCTGCTCAATTTTTGGCAGTTATTACCCATGAATCTCCCGTCGTCCTCCATCTGTTTGCATATGTAGTGAAGTGAATGCATTACGATGTTCTCTTTCTCTAAGCAGGTTTGTTGACATGAGCCATTAAGAGCATCTCGATCCTCTCTGACCCCTTAAACCTCTTTTCTAACCCAATGAGCATCGCTTTCCTTCTACGGCTGTGTATGAACTTACATGTGTGGAAACAAACAGTAACTTTAAACCCGTAACATGTAACCTCCACCTCTTTCTGTGCCTTAACTGAAGATGTGGGCTCAGTATATAATGGTTTTGCTGGTCATGATTGCTTGAACTGAAACCCAAACCTCAGTTAAGGGACGTGAAGCCAGGTTAGATGAGAGGAAGTGAGTCTTAGGCTTGCACTTCTTGTTTTACAAGGGCCACATACACATTCCACATGTACAGTATATGTGACCCTGGACCACAAAACAAGTCATAAGGGTCAATTTTTTTTAATTGAGAGATACACATCTCAAAGTAATAATACTCTTCAATTGACGTATGGTTTGTTAGGATAGGACAATATGTGGCAGAGATACAACTATTTGAAAATCTTGGAATCTTTAAAGTTGTCCAACTGAAGTTCTTAGCAATGCATATTACTAATCAAAAATTAAGTTTTGATATATTTACAGTAGGAAATTTACTAAATATCTTTATGAAACATGATCTTTACTTAATGTCCTAATGATTTTTGGCATAAAAGAAAAATCAATAATTTTGACCCATACAATATTTTTTTGGTTATTGCTACAAATATACCCCAGCGACTTAAGACTGCTTGTGTGCTCCAGGGTCACAAATAACGTCTTCATTCCCTAACTTCTTCACACTCACGATGGTTGCCATACTGATAACCTAGTTTGGAGTCACGTAGCTGTTAACAAGATGCATGACACCGGCTGTTTGTGAATTCAGTAGTAGATGCCATCATCATACCCATAAATAACCAAACACTGTGTGTACACTCTTAAAAAAGAAAGGTCTTCGCGACAAGAAGAACCATTTTTGGTTCCCCAAAGAACCTTTGAGTCAACAGTTCAAGAACATTTTCAAAATCTAAAGAACCTTTTGTGGAATGAAAAAGGTTCCATGGATGTTAAAATTCTTCATGGAATTAAAATGAAACTAAATGAAAACGAGTTTTTTGATGGATTTCGCTCTGGTTAACTATAATAAGCCTGGTGTGTATGTGGCTGAAGAGTGCTTTTGAAATCTTCACACTCTTCCTCTCTCAGCTGAGGTGTGTGTTTGTAGTGAACACCGGAGTCAAGATCAGTTCTTTCCCTCTGACTCTTTTGATGCCATGTGAGGTCATCAGAAGCAATCCTAATGAACTACTGCTCAAAACTGCTGCCACCACTAACATCATAACATGATTCCTTTAAGAGAATAGTTCACCCAAAAATCTAAATTCTGCCATGATTTACTCACCCTCACCAAAACCTGTATGGCCCTTTTATTAAGTGAAACACAAAAGAGGAAATTTAGTAGAGTGTTCATGCTGCTCTTTTCCATGTGAAGGAAGTGATAGAGACAGAAGCTGTTGAGCTCAGAAAAAGCTCCATGAAAGTAATCCGTGTGACTTGTAGGGCTGCACGATAATGCTTAAACTAATCATGATTATTTTGCTCAAAAATTATAATCGCTATTATTATGAAGTTCAGACATTTCTTTTAACATTTCATCAGAATTATTGCACTTTCACATAAGCATGAATGCAAGAAAATTCAACTCGTGTATATAGGCCTTCGCATAATCAATAATTTACTTACGCGCAATAAATGTACATGACCAATAATTTTTGTGTGGCGCATATATCGCCATTATATACTTTAAAATAATAAAACATTTAATTACTAAATTACTTTTATTTTATTTTTTTATATTTACTTAAATTAATGTCATCATGTTTTTTGCATTCCACTTGCGCCCATGTCCTTTGCAGCTTCTCGTACATAACGTGGTGTAGTCGTGAGGTGCTATATATTTGTTTATGTTTATTATATTCGCCATATACATTAACACAAACTCTACATTGTAAAAACTGGCAAAACCATAAGAAGTTTCAAAACTTCTCTCAAAAGCAAAAACGTGCATATCAAATATTAATTTCAATAATCCAATTATATTCATGTTTTTCTACATTAGCGTAGACTTGACGGAATCATACTCGACACTATTCGATACTAATAGAGGTTAGATTATTTGGTTTTATTGCTAGATAATCACCTGTCTAATCAGTAACTTATTGACTGAATTAAAACTAGGCTGTCAAACGATTAATCGCATCTGAAATAAAAGTTTTTGTTTACATAATATGTATGTGTGTGTACTGTGTATATTTATTATGTATGTATATATAAATACACACATACAGTATATATTTCAAAAATATTTACATGTATATATTTATATTCATATAATTTAAAATATAAACAACTTATTTTTCTTAAATATATACATGCATGTGTGTATTTATATATACATAATTAATATACACAGTACACACACATATATTATGTAAACCAAAACGTTTATTTTGGATGCGATTAATCGCGATTAATCGTTTGACAGCACTAAAAGTGAGTTGTGAGTTGCATGGTCTAATTTGATGATTTCTCATTTTTGTAGCTCAACATCATCCATCAACTTGTATTGTATGGAAAAGAGCAGCGTAAACATTTTGCCTGACATCTGTTAGAAGGTCATGAGGAGAGTAAATGATCAATTACTCATGGGTGAACTGTTCCTTTAAGAATAGTGAAATAATCGAACTCACATAGTGGAGTAATAATACTAGAACTGTAACAGCACCAGTAACATCGACACACATGCACACGTGGTGAGTCTGACGGCTGATTGGTGAACTAGAGGTGTGATCTCCCCCTCCTCTCCTCTCCATACTTCACCACTTTGTCATTCCTAACCATCAAACCCCCTCAAACCAGAGTCCGTCCTGACACGCACTCACAGGACATTGTATCTGAGTTCATTTGTAACCCTCTCCTGCCTTTTCCTCCCACCAACATCCCCTTACCAACCTCCATTCCAGGACAGAAAGTTCTTCAAGGGCTTCTTTGCAAAAGTAAGTTCTGCTGTGTGCATTTACGTACCGTCCTGAACATACTCTATGCAAGTACTCAAGCTTGAATTTATGTTGTTGCTTCAGTCCTCGGTTTATAATTATAATGCAAAATCATGCTGCATTTTCAGTGTTGTTGCAAGGGTCTTTAGATTTTTAGGGTTTTCTCTTTCAGTTTAGCTACCGTCATGACGGAAGACAATCTTTCTGAGAAAGTTAGTTGAAGTTATCTTATGACAGCACCTCTGACATTTGATGGAAACATCACCACCCACTTGCATTTTGCAGATAACCATAACTAAAACTGGAAAATGTGTCTACTCTTTCAGTCGTTATTTAAAAAAATTTATAAATAAAAAACTTTCCCTGAAAGTTCGAGTTAGAATAGTTTGAAAGAGTGCACAATGAGCAGGGTTTAAAAAGTCTTACATTTAGTTATATCAAATGTAAGTCTCAAGTCTTATGATTTCAGGAGGTCTTAAATTTGGGGACGGAAAGACCAGAATTCCGATATGGCTAAATGTGACGATTAAACTTCAAAAGGCTATGATTTATTAAATAAGCATGACTGGTGCTGCACTGTTTCGACTCGTCTAGTTTCTTAAAAATGGTTTAAAGGCTGAAATGTGAGGTTTATTCTTTTATAAAACTTTTTGTTTTTGTGAAAACCTGTATCTGAACTGCAAATCAGGCTTTTTACAATCATTTTACAGTTGAATATGTTACCATAGACATTGCCCTACCTCGCTCGTATGGTATTAATTTTATTTGTGCAGGTCTTGTGCAGACGCTGAATGAGGCTGTGAAAGCAGCTAGGGAAGACGTTTAGTGTCCCGACAACCTTGTTTGTAGTCCTATTTAGACACTTGTCAGCAATCGCATTTTTCAAAACGAGTATAAGCTGTAATAAAATCACAAGCTGGTGTTACTTATGTATTTTATGTCATAGAATAAAATGTGGAAATATCTTGAGCTTATGTTAAACAGACCTTATTTCAAACTTTTCACAAAAAAGCCATCGGCTTCAGGACGATGGACCCAGAAGTGCTAAAATGCAACTTGTTTCCAGGTTTTGGCCTACAAAAACACGTCATTACTGCAGTACTCCATTTTTTATTTGATTGTCCTAAATCCGTGAATCTCAACGTTTTGGCGTACCGGACCCCAGTCCAATTCAGAAGCATCCTCAAGGACCCCCAGAACAAAATTGACTCGTATCATTTGTGTCTTTGTGAGGACCAAATGCAGTCAAGTATAATTCAAGTTAGCTGACTTGTCCAGTATTTGGCCATATCATCAGCTATATTGGATTTTTCTTTCATGGGAACATGTCGTGTCAAAATATACAAAATTTATACAAAAATTCATACGGACCCCTGGTTGAGAAACACTGTCCTAAATGGTTGATTTATTGTACCACGACTAAATGTAATGATAATTCGTACTGTATGGCTTTTCCCTAATACAAAGTGTATTCACATGTCACAGCTGGTTTTATTTCGCCTTATTTAGAGGGTGCTCTATTACACTGATTTAACCAGTTTTCCATAAAGCAACAATTGGTGCTAATTAATCTGTAAAAACAGCATATTGATCGACCTCTGCTCATGAGTACTGAAGTCTGGTGCCACTACAGTCACAATGTGATTGAATAACTGTTTGTGTACTTGCATAGAGTATGTTTGTGGCTCAAACGTGTGTGAATGTGTGTACACTTTATTTCCCCCCCTCCACTGATAGATTAGTTTGCTCCTAAAACATGCCTGGAGCAATAGAAGAGTGTGTGCAAAGGGGCAAATTGAGTTTCTGAACTCATCTTGTCATCTTTTTTGTAACGAAAGTGTGTGTGTGTATGTGTGAGAAACAGCTAATTTCTGCACTTAGTTAAGTGTGAACACTCAAGCTCCCTGAATCAGGATGTGTGTTTGTTTGAGTGGTTCACTTCTGCTGTTTCTTTCCTTCTCGCGTTATACGACATGCCTGCTCCTAACACTACTGTAACCTTCTCAACACTCACTGTTTTTTAACTTTTCTCTGTTTTCAGGTGTTGTTGGTTGATGAAAAGTGCATTTGTATGAAAGTCGAAGAGGGTGAAGGGCCTCAACAGGGGGATCTTTTGGGGAAAATCAGCTCTCTTCTCTTTTCCCTTCCGTCTCTCACTGTGTGTGTTGTGTGTGTCCACACAGGCGGGTAAGAAGGCCGTGCGAGCGGTGCTCTGGGTGTCTGCGGATGGCCTGAGGGTCGTAGATGACAAGACAAAGGTACTGAAGGACTCTAAACTGATCCACCAGATAACCACAGTACTGATACATACACCACAGAGGATCATAAGGAAGAATTAGATCTTGACCATTTAAAAAAAAAAGAGAATATTCTTTGCACTTAAAGAGAATTCAGATTACATTTTTTTTTGTCATCATTTACTCACATCCATGACCTTCTTCAGTGGAGTGATCACTCTCTGATTTGTGAACAAATCATTACAAAATGATGATGTGAATCAGAGCCAGGCTATTAAATGAAAATGTCTGGGTCATAAGAACGATTCGTTCATGAACTCTTGAGAAAGGAAAACTAATGCAGACCATGGTTATTATAGTTGTCTATAACCATAAAAAAGTGTTGCTTAAAAAGAAATAAACATAAACTGAAATATAATAAAAATTCAGCTTGTTGACATAAATATAAATAGAAAAAATGAATATATTAAATATGAACATATTTAAAAATGCTAACTAATAAAAATAAGGGACACTAACAATTACTAAAACTTAAAATGAAAATATGAAAATTAATTAAAATATAATCGCATCTTAGTGATTGTAAAATAACGCTATGTTAGATGTCAAGATCTTTAGTAAATGGCTTTAGAAGACTTTGGAAATCATACTGGCCACGTTCATGATGCTCTTGCGTCACTGAAAGCTTCAGTCCCATTCATTGCAAATGCATAGAAAAGAGCATCTTCTCAAAATGTCTTTTTTGTGTGTTCATGGAAGAGGTTTGGATCAGCATGCGGTGCAGGTGAATGAATCAATTGTCATATTCGGCGTTTTCTGCCACCTGCTGGTGAGAGTCAGTCATTGCTCATCGGTGCATGAAGGCCTGCTGGGTTTTAGTCTGGCGGATGATCCACTTAGTTGCATTTGAATGCTGCTGAATTTTAAAAAATGTATAGGCTTTTACTGATGCAGATGCCTGCAAAAGCAGAAATTGCTAAATCATTTTTCATCTTCCCAAATTTGTCATGGAAAATCGTTTATAAATCTGTTAACAAAAGAGAAGCGTTAAGGTCTCCCTGTGGTTTAACATGTGAATGTTATTCACAGCCATGAATATTAGTATCAGAATTCATTTTCAGAATTAGGCATTCATTTTCTTGCTCTGTATAAAATCATTATTATTAAATACCTTTTTTTATTATTCAGTACACTAGTAAAATTACTTTAGTATTATATTTCTTTTTAGAATTGAATACAATTAAAATAATACTTAAATCCACAATTTAAATCTGATATTTAAAAATTTTTGCATTTTGCAAAATACATGCATTTTTGTCTCCCTTTTCCACTGCTTTTGAATACAGCATGAGAGCAGATGTGTGACGGCACACTGGAACACTGTTGTTTTGTGAAAATATAAATGGCAGTTGGAATGACATGCATTTTGCCTGTTTTGTTCCCAGGATCTCATTCTAGACCAGACGATAGAGAAGGTGTCCTTCTGTGCACCGGATCGTAACTTCGAGCACGCCTTCTCCTACATCTGCAGAGACGGGACCACGCGCCGCTGGATCTGCCACTGCTTCATGGCCATCAAGGACTCGGTGAGATGCTCAGATCTGTCACATACTCTCGTGGACAGACTGCCTCTTTATATGAAATTGTGCTTGGAAGACGAAGAGCATCTTAGAATTACAACTTTACATCTTGCAAATGCGTTTTGTCAAGTAGCTAGTAAAAATCTAATCGTTCTACATCACATAATCGGTGTTGTACTATTACAATACTATCATTGTCAAGTTGACATTTTTTAGAAAGACTACATTTTGTGTCCAAACAGCCACATATATCACATTTTTATGAATGTCACAATTGCAAAGTGTCCAAGAAAGAAATTAAATTGCAGATATAAGAAGTTCAGTTTGAATTGTAAGGCATTCAGTCACAGTTATTAGAATAAACACAGCATGTGTGTAATACATTACAGTGACAACAGTATAGACTACAATACAACATGAAAACTGGACTAAAGAGTTTGATTATTACTTATATTAAATCACATGTATACAGTTTTAGGTTACATCTGCATCTATCTGAAGATAAAAACCAGCAGTGGTTGATTTTACTATTGCTATTGTTATTTACAGTTTTCAATGTACTCTCATTATAAAAATAACTTTATTAATGTTCATTTAGACCTTTCGGTAAGGAGACCTCAAAACGGGAAGCCCGTTTCTGCTACTTAATAAAAAAATTAAAAAGGTTAATGTGACTTTTTCTCTCGCAATTCTGACTTTTTCTCGCAATTCTGACTTTTTCTCTCGCAATTCTGACTTTTTTCTCGCAATTCTGACTTTTTTTCTCTCTCACAGTTCTGACTTTTTTCTCACAATTCTGAATTTTTTCTCACAATTCTGACTTTTTTTCTCGCAATTCTGAGTTTATATCTTGAAATTCTGCCTTTTTTCTCGCAATTCTGACTTTTTCTCTCGCAATTCTGACTTTTTTTCTCTCGCAATTCTGACTTTTTTCTCTCGCAATTCTGACTTTTTTTCTCGCAATTCTGACTTTTTTTTTTCTCGCAATTCTGACTTTTTCTCTCGCAATTCTGACTTTTTCTCTCGCAATTCTGACTTTTTCTCTCGCAATTCTGACTTTTTTCTCCCCTCGCCCTTCTGACTTTTTTTCCCTCGCAATTCTGACTTTTTTTCTCGCAAATTCTTGACTTTTTCTCGTCGCAATTCTGACTTTTTTTTCCGTCTGAAATTCTGACTTTTTCTCTCCGCCATTCTGACTTTTTCTCTCTCCCGCTAATTCTGACTTTTTTTTTTTCTCGCAATTCTGACTTTTTCTCTTTCAATTCTGACTTTTTCTCTCGCAATTCTGACTTTTTTTTCTCGCAATTCTGACTTTTTTCTCTCGCAATTCTGACTTTTTCTCTCGCAATTCTGACTTTTTTTCTCATAATTCTGACTTTTTTCTCGCAATTCTGACTTTTTTTCTCTCGCAATTCTGACTTTTTTTCTCGCAATTCTGACTTTTTTTCTCGCAAGTCGCAATTCTGACTTTTTTTTTCTCTCGCAATTCTGACTTTTTTTTCTCTCGCAATTCTGACTTTTTCTCTCGCAATTCTGACTTTTTTTCTCTCGCAATTCGGACTTTTTTTCTCTCGCAATTCGGACTTTTTTTCTCTCGCAATTCGGACTTTTTTTCTCTCGCAATTCGGACTTTTTTTCTCTTGGCATCGCAATCTGCTTTTTTTTTCTTCGAATTGCGTTTTATATATCTCACAATTCTTACTTTTTTTTGGTATCGCAATTCAGACGGTTTTTTCTCTCGCAATTCGGACTTTTTTTCTCTCGCAATTCGGACTTTTTTTCTCTCGCAATTCGGACTTTTTTCTCTCGCAATTCTGACTTTTTTTCTCTCTCGCAATTTGACTTTTTTTTCTCACAATTCTGACTTTTTTTTCTCTCGCAATTCTGACTTTTTTTCCCTCAGTCAGCAAGTCTGACTTTTTTTTCTCTCGCATTCCGACTTGTTTTTCTCTCTATTCAACTTTTTTTTTTTTTCTCGCGCAATTCTGACTTTTTTTTCTCTCATAATTCTGACTTTTTTTTCTTGCAATTCCAAGTTTATATCTCAGCATTCTGACTGTATACACGCAATTGTGAGTTAAAGTCCAATTTGGGGGGGGGGGGGACTGATATGTTCTCAGAATTACTCACAATTCTGAGAAATAAAGTCAGAATTGCGAGATAAAAAGTCGCAGTTCCCATTTTTATTTTCTATTCAGTGGCGGAAACGGTCGTCCATACAAAACTGTACTGGAATAAAATAAATAAATAACTTTTTGCTCAAAACGTACCAAAATGAAAAATTATTTATAATCCCTGTACAAGAGCGACTTGGTGGTGTTTCCAAAAAAAGAGAGCTAAAATTAGTTAAAAAAAAATATTGCCGTATTAGATATCGGCATATGATTTAATGCTATGAAAATGAATAATATTTATATCATTAATTATTTATGATATGTATAATTAAACCCACAAGCCTTCGGTTCATATGAAGACTGTGTTTTTGTATTTGTAATGGTTGGTGTTGGTCTCAGGGCGAGCGTCTGAGCCATGCGGTGGGCTGTGCGTTTGCAGCGTGTTTGGAGCGCAAACAGAAGAGGGAGAAGGAGTGCGGGGTCACGGCCACTTTCGATGCCAACCGCACCACTTTCACACGGGAGGGATCCTTCCGCGTCACCACAGCCACGGAGCAGGCCGAGCGAGAGGAGGTCATGAGACAACTGCAGGATGCTAAGAAAGGTGTGTGTGTGAGAGATTTAATACAGTGCCCTTGAATAGTTCTGGATCCTTAAAGGGGTCATATGACATTGCTAAAAAAACATTATTTTGTGTATTTGGTGTAAGGAAATGTGTTTATGCGGTTTAAGGTTCAAAAAACATTTTCCACATACTGTACATAATTGTTTCTCCTCTATGCCCCGCCGTTCTGAAGGAGAGTCAGGGCTACGCGTCGATTTTTTACAAAGCTCATCGGTCTGAAAAGTCGAGGTGTGCTCTGATTGGCCAGCTGACCCAGTGTATTGTGATTTGCCAAACACTGCTAGCACTGGTCGGAAATGTTACGCCCCTCACCATACTGTGATGCCCTGTTCGGCCGGAGCGACCCATGTTGGCCATGTAACTAAGTAGCTTTACTTCGTTACTGTACTTAAGTACATTTTCAGTATCCGACTTTTACTGGAGCTTTTATTTTTAGTAACTTTACTTTTACTTCACGACATTCCAAAGCATAGCTCGTACTTTGTACTTCACTACACTCATCATACAACTATCGTTTCCTCTATAAATTATCGGACGTGCCCGGGACCGCCAGCAGCGGTGGTCATGTATTCTGAATGACTGATTCTTTTCAATGAACCGTTAAATCTATTCGCAATCGCACCAAAAAAAACTATTCTTCACGGAATTAGAATTAACCGATTGGATCGTTCTCGAACGACAAACTGATTCAATGAAACCGTTTTTTAGTGCAAGTCTCCCGTGCACTGCCTTCACAGTAAGAAGCCCCCGCGCGCGCGCACTGATGCTAGCTAAACATTAAAGTTACTAATGTCCGAATTTTAGTATTAATATATTGTAACTGAAGAATCCATATTAGGTCAAAACTGTCGTTGTTTGGAACTAAATCGCTGTAAAGGGTTATCCTCTTTAAGGGAATGCTTGAATAATTCATCGAGAGGTCTCTATATTTAGTCAACCACATAAAAACACCGATTAAATAAATAACTCTGCACGTTCATCTTCCCGCTGCTGTAATGTTAACAGTTTTTACTAAGAATGCTATACAGTTTGCCCTAGGTGACGTCTGTTTTTAATATTGTTCTTGTAAGCACACATAGCCTGAAGTTTACTAGTATCTGGATCAAAGCCGATTAGACAAATATAAATGTTTATTTTCATACCATGCTGGAAAATAAAAATCAATGTTAGCTGGGCTAACTGTCTAGCTAACGATCTTGCTGGTGCCTAAATTGAGACAATTTTTAAAAAACTAAAGTCCAAATATTTTTTATTCACCCACCTAGATAGATTACATCTGAGGGAAAAAAAGGATGTGATGTTCAGAACATGGTAAATACAGTAATTATCAAAGTGGGAAGTTATGCCCTCTGGGGGCATTTGGCCAGGGTGTTTTTACACCACAGACAAGGTTTGAGAAGAAAAAAATCATTATGAAAATATTATTATATTTTCCTTATTATATTCATTATTTCCTTATTGGTTATTTTGAGCAGTAGGATTATAAAAAAAATTAAATGATAAAGTAGCCTATATAAAACTGCAAAATAAACATTCATCTATAGGTACTTTTTACTTACACTCGAGTAAAATTGAAAACTGAGTACTTTTACTGGAGTAATATTTTATAATACGAATCTGTACTTTTACACAAGTACTTGATTTGTGTACTTCGTCAACCACTGGGACGACTAGACAAAAACATTAAAACCCATTATGAACTAGGCATTTGTTGCATCCAGTGGACATAATTACGGATTATAATGACTTATAACTGTCTTTTTACACGTTGCGTTGCAACGCGCCGCATAAACATAAAACCATGTATGCATTTGTGATCGGAAATTACAAACAACAAGCGCTACTCTACACTGTTCAAAACTCGCGTTTGAATCGTCAGTGGCAATTTCTTTAAATATAAAAAATGTACTTAAATTCTTTGAGTCAGAACAGCCGGCATTGTGGTCTGTTCTTCCAGGATCAGGAAACAGTCCTCCCTAAAATGCGCTGCACACATATGAATATTTGGGTTGAAAGTTGATGAACAGTGTTGTAAATACAACTAAACACTGATTTCTAGTCGTGTCCTCTTTTGGAAGACCAAACAAAGTAGTTTCGCTTTCGAAACACACAGCGTCTTCACAACATAGCGGCGGAGGCAACAACAACAATAAAGTTACGCCTTCTTTCTTTGTTTGGGCGGTGTTATGCAAATCTTCCCACCTCGTGATGTTATACATGTGGGGGCGTGTTTAAAACGAGGCGTTTTAGGTATGCGTGGGGCGGACTCTTAACTTTTATAAAGAATATCTCTTTGGTTTTTGAGTCTTGCAACTTTATGGATCTTATCTATTCACAAACAGCTTATAACACTCCAAAGAGAAAGGAAAAAAATTAAATTGCATCATATGACCCCTTTAAGTCCAAAGAAATGTCTGAATGTCGTCACACTAGATCAGGGCTTCAGGGATGTGATGTTCATACATTTCAGAATTGTGTATGTATGCTACCATGCAAGTTTGGGGTCAATAAGCATTTTTTTAAATGTTTTTGAAAGTCTCTTATGCTCACCCAGCCTGCATTTATTTAATCAAAAATACAATAAAAACAGTAACATTATGATTATTACAATTTAAAATGACTGTTTTCTATGTGAATCTATGTTTTGCTGTGATGCGCAACTGTATTGTCAGCATCAGTACTCCAGTCTTCAGTGTCACATGATCTTCAGAAATCATTCTAATATGCTGATTTGCTGCTCAAGAAACATTTCTGATTATTATCAATGTTGAAAACAGTTATGCTGCTTCATATTTTTGTGGAAACTATGATGCATTTTTGTAAATATCTTTACTGTCACTTTTGATCAATTTAATTAATCCTTACTAAATAGAAGTATTAATTTCTTTAAAAAAACAACAACAACGAAAATAGGGTATGTCAGTTTCCTCTTGCCACTGTCTTCTCTATCTTAGTCACTTGTTTGTAGAGCACTGTTCTCTGTAAAACTGATTGTGATTATTTATTGTGAAAAGTATCACACAAATACACATTCAAATAATTTGATTTTTTTTTTTTATATGAAACTTTTCCAGGAAGTCGGTCCTTTAAGTTAGCAAAATATCAAAGCAAATTTACCTTTTCTCTTCTGGTGCATTTTTGCAATGACTTTTAACTAATTGGTGTCAAATGGTTTTTAGTGGATCAGTCATTAACATCTGTTTTTATGATCACAAAATTATAATTTTTTTTCATCAAGAATGCATTAAATTGATCAAAAGTGATAGTGAGTGATATTTATAATGTTAGAAAAGATTTATATTTTTCAAATCATTTCTATTCATCAAAGAATCCTGAAAAATGTATCACAGTTTCCACAAAAATTTGAAGCAGCACAACTGTGTTTAACACTGATAATAATCAGAAATGTTTCTTGAGCAGCAAATCAGCATATTAGCATGATTTCTGAAGATCATGTGACACTGAAGATTGGAGTAATGATGCTGAAAATTCAGCTGCTCATCACAGAAATAAATTACAGTTTAACGTGTATTACAATAGAACACAGTTATTTTAAATTGTAATAATATTTCACAATTTTACCGTATTGTTGATCAAATAAATTCAAGCTCGGTGAGCATAAGAGACTTCTTTTAAAAACATGTCTCAAGTAACTTGTGTTTTGATGGTCACTGCGTGAGACGGTCTAACCCGTCCTCTGTCAGCAGACTCTGAGGGTGTGTTGGGTGGCTCCTCTGTCAGCGTGTCTAACCCTGTGGTCACCCTGGCTGGACCCAATGACTCGTCATCCTCCCCTCCTCTGCCCATGGCCACACTGGCCCCTCAGGAAGCCAATCCTCACGCCATCCCGCGACGCCACGCCACTGTGGATGCTATCGCACGCCAGGGCTCGTTCAGGGGCTTCCCTGCGCTCAGTCAGAAAACCTCTCCCTTCAAACGGCAGATGTCACTGCGCATGAACGAGCTGCCCTCCACCATGCAGCGCAAGTCAGACTTCCCCATCAAAAACACTGGTGAGGTCCCCTTCTGAAATCTCCAATCTCCAAAAAAAATGTTTTGTCTTGTAAATCTGTATATATCTATATTGTAGGGCTGGGTATTGATTTGATTCAATTAGATTCACAAACTTGCGATTCGATTTAATTTTGATTAATTTGGATACTGTATATATCAGATAGGATACATGTCCCATTTTCTCAAGAAGATGATTATTGGATGGTAATTGCACTACAAATAATGCTTTGGTGAAGTTTAGTTCATGCATCAGCTGAAAACAGCACAGAATAAGAGATTTAAGAACCAATATCAGGTAATCAAAACGAGAATTGATTAAAATTGAGGAAGATCAGCCCTACTATATTAGGTGTCCTCCTCGCTTTCCTCTTCTCTTATTGTACCTAAGACTTAAACAGTATTCTTTTGTTGCCTTCAGAGCACCGGTGTTTCCTGCAGCAGATGTAAGTAGTGAATGTTGTCCTGTGTGTTTGTGTTTAACAGTGCCGGAGGTGGAGGGTGAGGGCGACAGCATCAGCTCTCTGTGCACTCAGATCACATCCACCTTCAGTGGGCCTCCAGAGGACCCGTTCTCCTCAGCGCCGATGCCCAAACCCGCCTCCTCACCGCAGTCACCCTCTGCTCCAGGTCAGCTACACCCTCACACTCTCAGTAGTTTACAAAGGAGTAGATGTTTGGTTTATGGCTTGCACCATTACCCATTTTTACTAGTCAGCTGGTCAGTGTTTACATTATGTAAAAGAGTCAACACACACTGTGCAGCATCTGTATCCGAATGAATGTAAACTTTTTTCTTTTTTTTTGTCAAAAATGACCTGAACTTGATATATAATGCCATTCAAATGTTTGATTTATTTAAAAAATGTTGATGTTTTTGAAAGAAGTTCTTAATTTTTTGGAAACCATGATACATACAGTATACAAATAAACTCATCAACAACTAACTAGTAAATTTGTCAGCCATCTCCATTACTAATACAAAGCTTATGTCGTATATTCTGACGACAGAGTTGTTCTGACAACTTATGTCGTATTTTCCTCCTGCTGTCACCATACTTTGAACAAGCACAACTAAAATCATGTGATTCAAGACTAGTCTCTACAGACCCAGAATCTTGATTAGTGTCAGAACTAATTGAATTGTCTTCACAACCCCTAATGTGTGTGTGTGTGTGTGTGGTGTTGTGTGGTTTGTGTTGTTGTGTTTGTGTTGTGTTTGTTACACTCCTGTCTGCTTGTGCTTGTGTGTCTGCACTCTGCCTCTGTCTCTAATCTTCACGTCCTGTCTGCTGCTGTAGTTAACGGTGCAGTTCCTGCCTTCCCGCCACCTAGTGTCACTGTAATTGCTGCAGCTAACTCACCCGTGCTGCCGCCCCCACTGCCTGTCCGAGAGACTAACCCCTGGGCCAAGACCCCAAACACGGCCCCCACCACAGCACACATAGGTAAGAGCTGGGCTTCCTGCCACAGGAAGTGCTGACCATGCAGAATAGTTCCTGAGAAACTCATTTTGGTTATAATGTAAGGTTATTCTACTGTGAGCAACTGTTGCATAATTCTTAAAACTGCTTTTCAGTGACTTCACAAGTGCAAGCATGCAACTTATTTGGTTTATTTTAGATGCTAATTGTAGTTTGCATCTGAGCAGACAGTCATGGTCACAATCTATTTATACTGACGTATTTGAAAATGTATGCTTAAACAAAAGTATATGGTTAAAAAAAAAATTATTCGGCATTCACCATCCTGTTGGAATTATTATATAAGAATCAAAGAATGTCTTGTCTGTAAAACAATAGAAAGGAATAAGAAGAGTTATATAAAGAGAGAGTTATGTATAGTGCAGTAAACTGCGAAAGAGAACTCACTCACACTCTGTTTGGCAGGAGGCTTTTTGTGTCCTGGATAACCACCAGCACTGCACATTTTTTTATGTCTCTCTTATCTGATACACCCATTAGAAGTCTTGTGAGTTGATCGTCTGATGAGTTGATTTGGGTGTGTTTGGGGAGGGAGGCGTCTAAAATGTGCTGTGCTGGGGGTAATCCAGGACTAGGATTGGGAACCAATGGGATAGATGGACCTCGTTGACCATTGGCCACTTAAAAAAACACTTAAAATGCGTAAGAATGCATTCCATGTGAATGATGTATGGATTATCTTTTTGAGATAGCAAATTAGCTATTGTTGCATTGAATATGGCTCTTCTGGGGACTTGATTCTCTGGAGCGGAATCAACTCCAGAATTTGGAATCAGCACTCGATTCCGAATGTCTCAGAATTGAAAGCTCGATTCCTTTTGGAGTCCCAGCCCTAGAGCGAGAGCCTCTAAACCAGGGGTGTCCGGTCCTGCTCCTGGAGGGCCACTGTCCTGTAGAGTTCTGCTCCAACCCCAATTAGACAAACCTGAACCGGCTAATCAAGGTCTTACTTGGCATACAAGGAAGAGTCCAGAGCAGTGGTGTGTTGAGGGCTAACACTCTTGCCAAGGCAACGTTGGGAGTTTGGACACCTTTTTTGGACAACTGTTAACAGTTTACCAGAATAATTGGCATGCTTACCAAAAACTGTTCTTGTTGTGTCCTGTAGGGAGCGAGTGGGCAAATCCTGCACCCGCAGCAGGAGCCTTACCTGCTCTTTCTTCTCCTGCCTCCTCTCACAAACGTACGGCATCGGAAGCCGACCGCTGGCTGGAGGAGGTGACCAAGTCTGTGCGAGCCCACCAACCCGCCGTCATCGCAAGAACCAACACGCCTCCAGCTCAGCAGCCCTTCCCCGCCCCTGGCCCTTCTGCACACTTCATGCCAGGCATCCCTTCATCCGCAGTTCCTACCGTACCCCCACGCCAGCCGGCTTTCCATGCTCAGGCACCGGTGTCCTTCCCAGTGTCCAATGGAATCCCGTTTGTGCAACCAGCCTTTCCGGTGGTCGGCATTACACCTTCGCAGATGGTAGCCAACGTGTTCGGTTCTGCCACGCAAACTCAGCCCATCCCGGTACCTGTTCAGGTGCCCCAGGCGCAGCTCCAGTCTTCACCCTTCTCCACACCACCAACAGGCCAGTTTGACACCCAGGCTGTGTGCAGCCCCTTCAGCAAACCGCTCCTACCTCCGGTGTCAAACGCCACAGCGCTGCAGCCACCGAAAGTCAATGCCACATTTAATGGGGCTAACAGCTGGACGGCAGTGTCGTCACCTGCGCAGTCTGTGGCAGTGCAGCCACAGGCCGATGCCTTCGAGGCCCAGTGGGCCGCACTGGAGAGCCGCTCGCAGCAACGCACCGCTCCATCACCCACAAACCCCTTCTCCACCGAGCTCCACAAGACATTTGAGATCCAACTCTAAGCTTAAGCCACATTGAAGGACATTCATGGAGAGACGACTATTGAGGGAACGACCCCGCAAACCACTTCAGCTCCATATCTCCGTCTTTCGATTTCTTTGTCTGTTCATTTCCGAGGTCTGGTTTTGAGCGTGCATTGTGACATGAAAAAAAACAAATGGAGACAAGGGGGTTAATGAAGGTGCCCCCAGAAATGCAGTGAGTACAACTTCTTTTTTTTTTTTTTTTTTTTTCTTTTTCTTTTTTTTCTTTTTTTTTTTTTTTTATGGACATTGTATGCGCACCCGTCAACCGGTGATGATCCAAGATGAATTAGAGTGACAAGATGATGGTAAAAGGAATCTTTAGATGCTCTAACGTTGACCCTGTATTGTTCAGTACTCCCTCTACCCCATCTCACAGCGCCCCCTAGCAGGCTGGATGACTGCTCCCTACCTGAAGGACGAGGCACTTCATAGACCTTCCAGGTTGACAACTGAGTGCTTTGTAGACTTCGCCAATAGAAGCAGGACGAAGCATGAAGAGAATGCCCACAATCTTTATTTTATGCATAAGTATATTTAAATAGACCTTTGAAAATTTAAGATGAAGAGCTTGTGTTTTTTTTGTTCTAAATAATCTTTCCAAAGGTGCAGGCTTATTTTGTGTGCATACAGGAACAGAGCATATATATATAGGCGTGAAGGGATGGTTTTCATTTCTCGTCTCTATTCAGTTTTAGTCTTCTGGCCACCATAGTTTGGATGTTCGTCTTTTGTAAATAGATAATCCATTTGTACCCAGACCGGGTTTGAGGGTCTTTAAATCACACAGGTCCCAGACAATGTTATCTTTCATGCTGCCATTTTAACCTTTTATTTTATTTTAGTTTTTTTTACTATAGTATGAGTACTTTGATTTCTATTGCCTACATATCATTATAATTTTTTTTATTTTTTAATGAATTTTAACACTATTGACAGTGTCATCGGTCAAGCCACTTTTATTTTATTTCGATAAAAGATATACATTTTAGCACAAGCACTGTACTAATCGATCATTTGGCCACTTACGGTTAATGTGGCGTTAGTGAGCTATGATGAGGTCTTGAAATGACCTGTGGTTCCTACTCTACAATGATTGCAGTGAATTTTTCTTTTCCTTCTTTTCATGCAATCCCATCAACCCTTTTGTTTTATCAGACGCAAAGATGATTGGTCCTGTTTTTAGGTTTTGATTCCATTTTGTAAGTATTGCATTGCGTTCCAGTTCTTTATGGAAAATGTAATCTGAAAGATTGAATAAAACGTTGGTGGTAGAGGAAAGCGGTTCTGTGTGCTTCTGTTCCACATACAGGATTCATGATTTGATGTATCTAATGTCTGTGATTGTTTTGCAACTGAGGATTCCAAACAAACATGGTAAGATGTTTGGCCCATGAACTGCAAAGATCTGCTCAAGGATCTCACAGTGAGCTCAAAGGAGGCTAAAGAGATGCTGGCGCCTCTGAAGCTATTCACAGGTGTCGCAGTTGGACAGCGTCACCTTAAAAAAACTGCAGGATGGCAAGTCCATATGAAGTGCACATCATTTGGGACATGGACTGTTAGTCAGGTCCCTCTCAATATCAATATACCTGCATATGAAATGGGTAAAGGGAGGGACTTAATGGCTTAATTATCTATAATTGGTCCGGTATGATGAGTCGGAATAATAATCATTTAATTGTATTTTGTATATCACTGTGTATTTTCAGTTCAGTGACTATTAAGTTTTTTTCCATTGTCATGTAGTTTCACAGCAGGTGGTAATCTTTGGCATCAGGGTTGTTATCGTTAACTAAAACTAAAACCATGAAAAATATTTCATTACTTGAAATGAATTTACAGGTGCATCTCAATAAATTAGAATGTCGTGGAAAAGTTCATTTATTTCAGTAATTCACAACTCAAATTGTGAAACTCGTGTATTAAATAAATTCAATGCACACAGACTGAAGTAGTTTTTAAGTCTTTTGTTCTTATAATTGTGATGATTTTGGCTCACATTTAACAAAAACCATACCAGCTATTACTCACTAGTATTTTATTTAATACACGAGTTTCACAATTTGAGTTGAATTACTGAAATAAATGAACTTTTCCACGACATTCAAATTTATTGAGATTGAACTTAATATTACCTTTTTAACTGTTTTTATAATTTTGTATAATAATATTGTTTATTTTATTAAGGCTACTAAAAATAATTGAAGTCATGAATATAAAATCCACATTAATTATATTATGTATTTTTTTAACTATTACAATAAAATAAAAAGATGGTAATATAAAAATAAAATCAAAAACGCATTATTAATAAAAACAATGAGTATCAGTGATACAAAAATGTCATTCGGTTTTAAATTCAGCTTAACTGGTGATTAGTCTTTCTGGAGAACAACTACTTTAATGTTTCATTCTTCAACAGATATTTAAATAGTAAGCAAAAAAATCTTGAGCGAAGTTTTGCACCTAATGTAGCAAAAAAAAAAAGAAAACATTGAAATTATTTTCAGAAAATTAAAGAACATCCTCTACACCAATTTCTCATTAGTGCTAGAGAATGCGCTTTAATTTTACTGAAATATGAGTTCAAATGCAAAATAATATTAATAAATGTTTATAAAACTGTTTTCTTTTATCAGGCAAGATGTGACCTGAACGTTGAGAGTTTCGGTGAGATTGGCGCAGTTGCGCGTCTTCGGCAGAGGTGTCGCTGTGGCGCCAATGTTTCCTGCGAGCGCTGATCAAAGAAACCCGCAGAAGAAGACGCGCTGCAGCTGCGTGAGAGTGCAGTAGTGTGCACTCAGTACACTGACATCTGCTGAGTTTACAGGTACGTCTATCTGCAGCAACAGAATAACATATGACACACGGAAGTAGTAGAAGTCCTACACCTCTGACACAAGCACACTGCGCTTAAAGTGACCGATTCGTGTAAGTAGATGTAGAGCTCTTCATCCAAATGATGTTGTATCTGTGTTTAATAGCAGTTCCTGAAGAGCATCTCAACACAAAATACTTTAGAAACACATGCAGCCAGGTCTTCAGTCATAGCTATGTTTGAATAAAGCTTACTGTTGGTTTACACAAAGAGGAGTAGCATGACAGATGCTGAATTTAATTTAATTCATTGGCCCATATTCACACAATTTTCAGCATCAAATGATATAAACGGGGCTTGGAGAAAAAATGCCACCAAAATTCAAGAAAACGTTATTTTTAATTTATTTGATTATGATTTAGACGCAAGCGAGAGTGCTGTTTTCTCTGAATATCAGCACAATTGTATGGAGCCAGATCGGCCTCAAAAATAATACATTTATAAAACAAAATTCGTCAATTCACAATTTCCCATTCGTAAATTCATAAATGCAGAAGTAAAAGCATAAATATTTACCCAAATGCTCACACGAAAGCATCTTACCTAAATACATTTAAAATGTTTAAATTTCATTTTCAAATTCTAAGCGGTCCACGCACGTGTGATGATTTGCAAACGCAGATTCAACGATCCATAAATACACGTAACGTCATTCATAAATGTGTGATGGAAATTAATTCAAGAACTTGATATATACATATCTGTGTAAACATTTTAAATGTATTTAGGTAGGATGCTTTCGTGTGAGCATTTGGGGAAATATTTATGCTTTTACTTCTGCATTTATGAATTGTGTTTTGAATTTACGAATGGGATTTTGTAAATGTAAATTGTGCTGTGCATTGATGAATTTTGTTTTATAAATGTATTATTTTTGAGGCTGATCTGGCTCCACACAATTGCACATGTGGTATAAACCAGTGTCACGAGAGCTGAGCTGAGTTACATTTGAGATCAAATACTGTCTGTTTTTGCTAAATTTCACAAATGATAGCAGTGCTGAACAATTCCGTTTCTACAAGCCGTGGTGTTTCATCACTGAGTGAATGCAGCTGATACAGATTTCATTTGAATATCCTGTAGTGTCTTATTACTCTGACTGAATTTGATTAAATGTCAGAATTTGTCTGTGTTAAACCACATTTAATAAGGTTAGAAACTTACCCTTATAAAGGTAAAAATGGCCCTAGAAATCAATTTAAGGGGACAGATATTGCCAGCACCCATTACTCCGGTCTTCAGTGTCACATGATCTTCAGAAATCATGCTAATATGCTGATTTGCTGCTGGAGAAACATTTTATTATATAATTAATATTTTTGTGGAAACAGTGATGCACTTCCAAATAAGTTTGGAGAATATGATTTAAAAACAATTATTAATACTTTATTTCAGCCCAAGGCATGACGTTACATTGATACAAAAGTGACAGCTAAAGTCATTTATGCATGTAAAAAGAATATAGATTATAATAAAGGCCGGTTTTTTTTTTTGTTTTTTTTTTTTTTTGGACTTTCTATTGTAACTTGGTTTCCACAAAAATTTGAAGCAGCACAGCTGTTTTCATCATTTATAAAAATCAGCATATTAGAATGATTTCTGTAAGAATCATGTGACACTGAAGACGGGAGTAAAATGATGCTGGATAATCACAGAATATAAAATAGCTTTAAAAACATACGTAAACAGTTTTTTTTAAATATAGAGTAGTATTAGTTCACATAATGACTGCTTTGGACTGTATTTTTCATCAAAGAAACCACTTCGGTGAGTAAAACATTTAATAATGCGTATTAATTTTCAGTTTCAGAGGGAGCAGCTGCAGCAGCTGAAGGTCGGGGTGGGATGTTATGAGGATGGGAAACGGCTGGCTCATGATCATGGTCTGACTCTGAGTTGCTCCGTGGACCTGCGCTACCTGGCCTTCAGACAGAGGTAATGCCTCAGTTTGAGCCAAGACTTCAGGCACTTTTTATTTACTATCTATTGCGGGCCTGCCACAGTTTATTGAAAAAACCCAGCACACTGCTGTAGTGCAATGATCAAATCATAAAATCATCCCCCCCCCCCCCCCCAAGACTTGTAATTTTAAATATATTTTCTCATGATGATTTCCAAATTTATCTATAGTACATATGATATTATTTTTTTTTACAGTGAAATGACAACGATAGTAACTATTTCAGTATTTGTTTTATTATATGAGATTGAAAAATTGCAGTTTATAAGTCACAGTCACAATTTTCTATCAGCGAAAATGCAATTAGATTTTATTTTTCACGGAATGGGGTTTTTTTTTTTTTTTTTTTCTTTCTGACTGGAGCTCGACTATCTATAAATATGATCAAGCTCAAAGTCCATTTTTTTCTGCTAATCGACGTTATACAATACAGATTGCTTATAAGCAGCTCACATGAACAAAACAAAGTAAAGTGGTAAATTTTGTAAATTCAATTATGAAACCAATTCAATTTATACAGCTATAAAGCAGCTCGACAGAATCATAGTGTCATTATTCTGCTCAGTTTAGTTCAGTGTTGATTGAATTCTGTTTAATAACCGTGTTAATGTTGCACCGATAGTCCACCAGTTTAGGAAACAATGTGCAATTTCAGCTATAAGCAGCTCTACAGAAGTCAGCAGTGTCATTATTCAGCTCAGTTCAGTTCAATCAGCAGTGTCAGCGTTTGCAAAGTGTGGCTCATTATCAGCAACCTCAATTCAAGATAATAAGGTGGGGGGTGTTAAATAGTGTCTCTAAATGCCTTGTTTGTGTTTTTGGATTTTCACATAAATTCAAATCTCTGTAATCAGTAAGAACTTTAAAGCCACTTGGGAGTGAGACGACGATGCATTCGGATTGTGTTGAAGGCGGAGCTGGTGCTGAATAACGGCTTGAGTCTGAAGTCTCTGGCTGCAGACCTGCTGAACGTCACACTGGACAAATCTCTGGAGCTGCGCTGCGGCTGAGCTGGGAGGCGGAAATTGTGTTGCCAGCCCACATGTGCAACGGTTGCAGCGAGGAGATCCTCTGCATGGAAGCTTCAGATCTACAGCAGTATCTCTACCGGTGTAACCATCCTAAACTTTTCAAAAGAGTTACACGCCTTGGCTCTTATGTTCTGACCCCTCATTTTGCCATGCGGCAAACACCTGAGAGTTTAACTTTCTGTGGTTGTTGTTGTTTAAAGGGATAGTTCACCCAAAAATGAAAATGTGATGTTTATCTGCTTACCCCCAGGGCATCCAAGATGTAGGTGACTTTGTTTCTTCAGTAGAACACAAACGGAGATTTTTAACACAAACCGTTGCAGTCTGTCAGTCATATAATGTAAGTGGATGGGAATCAAGGCTTTGAGAGTCAAAAAACTGTGTTCTACTGAAGAAACAAAGTCACCTACACCTTGGATGCCCTGGGGGTAAGCAGATAAACATCACATTTTCATTTTTGGGTGAACTATCCCTTTAGCATTATAGCTTGCTGAAGTAGTAACAATACAGTTTTGCAGTTGATTTAGGATTTTAGGTTATTTATACACTGTATGGCCAATGCGCTGTATATAGATTTTATTCAAGACGTATTAAAAAATAGTTTTGTGTTAAGGCCCCAAAAACATCCAAGGTGTGACATTTTGACCACTTAGATTTATCAAATGATGCATATCGAAAAACCACTCCGATTGAGGAAACCACTTTTATTAGTATTAATAAAACTAAATCCATTAAAAATGACTGAAACTTAATTTTTTTCCCCTGTTTGTTCACCAACCAAACAGCTGTTCCTGTCAGGTAGTTTTAATAAGTTGTAACATCTTCCGATAATAAGGCCGAGCGTTACATATGGTAATGAATCTAGTTAAAATCAAGGCATGCAGGTAAATCTTGGTGCTCTCATACTCGCGCAACAAAATCATTGTGGTATTCACTGTTGATTTGAATTTTATGTTGTCAGTAAAACATTACATATATTATTCTCTAATACCTAATTCTCTAATATCTTGTCATCGTGGTGTCAGTACACTAAACGCTCTGTCATACTGTATCCACCAGATGGTCTATGCAGCACATGATGCGCAGATCTCTGTTGCCCTGTTTTTTCACCTGCTGGGGATGAACACAGAGCCCCGGCTCCCCGCCGAGGGTGAAGGCGTGTTCGTCCAGCTGGCATCATGCTGCCAGGGGCTGGTGGACGAGCCCTTCAGGGGGCGCTATAATGGAGAGGGGGAAGAAGGGGAGAGACAGAGGCGAAGCCGAAAGTCCACCGTGGAGAGTCCCGAGTCTGGAGACCAGCAAGTTCCAGACCCGCGGCGGAACAAACGCAAACCACTGGGAGTTGGTTACTCGGCCAGGTAATGAAGAAGGTGTTTGATTTTCCTTTAATTGGCTGAGCAGCTGTTAGATGGCTTACCAATGTATTCGTCACAATGAAAATACATCTGACTAAAGATAATAAAATATGATTAATCTTTCAAAACGGTGTTGCAGTTTTCAGGAAATCTCTAACACAAAGTATCAAAATTTGACATGCTTTGCATATTTGAATTTAAACTTTTAGGACATTACTTTTTTTTTTATGTGAGTGTTGTGCTTTTTGTCTTGATTCAGGAAATCTCCTCTTTATGATAACTGTTTCCTTCATGCTCCTGATGGCCAGCCGCTCTGCACATGTGACAAGAAGAAAGCCAAATGGTACCTGGAAAAGGGTATAGGAGGTACACCACAACTTCATACGGCTGTCCGAATGAGGACATTTTAAAGGCATGTGTGACCCTGGACCACAAAACCAGTCATAAGGGTACATTTTTCGAAACAACATCTGAAAGGTGAATAAATAGCTTCCGTTGACGAATGGTTTGTTAGGATCAGACAATATTTGGCTGAGATACAACTATTTGAAAATCTGGAATCTGAGGGAGCAAAATGTTTTTTTTAAATATTGAGAAAATCGCCTTTAATGTTGTCCAACTGAAGTTCTTAGCAATGCATATTACTAATCAAAAATTAAGTTTTAATATATTTACGGTAGGAAATTTACAAAATATCTTCATGGAACATAATCTTTACTTAATATCTAATGATTTTTGGCATAAAAGAAAAATATATCATTTTGACCCATATAATGTATTTTTGTCTATTGCTACAAATATCCCCCAGCGATTTAACACTGCTTTTGTGCTGCAGGGACACATTTTTGAAATGCATTGTTGTGCTGTACTGCAGTATGTGAGTGTTACAAAGCCGCGTACTTGAAGTTCATAATACAGTTTGCTCATGATAGCTGTAACGCCTTTTAAATTTATAATAATATAATACTGAAGTGGGCGAGGACCCCAAAAAAATCATTACCAGGGTTCTTATAGTTAACTAAAAGAGTTTTCATTACTTGAAATAAAAAGTGTTAACTGAAATGAAATATAAACAAACTTATTTTTTCAGCTAGTTGCTAAGGTAACATCTCTCATTTTTATTTAGTTTAACTTGATGTATTAAAATAATTAAAACTGAAATAAAAAAATTAATAAAAACTGTATAGACATTAAACATGACTAAGCACAACAAAAACGAAATATGAACGCAAACTTAAATGAAAACATAAATTTAAAATAAAATATTAAAACTATACAAAAAAATGTATTTAAATATAGTAACAAACTATAATAGTATATTACTGATACTAAAATAACAATTATAATAATTGTTATTCTTATAAAATAACACTTCATTACAGTGCAAAAAATATAAACATTGTTTTTAAGTGGGTTTTGTCGTTCTGTTTTGTTCAGTATTTATAAGTCTACAGGATAATCCTACATTTTTGTTTCTAGTTTTATATGCTGCTTATGAAAAGGTTACTACATAATAAGAATAGAGGAGAAAATGGTTTATATTTTCATTGAAGCGTTGAAGAGCCAACTGTCCAGCCATGTAAACTTAGTGGCAGGGACTAAGAATAATGGTTGAGTATACTATATGTTGATCAAAGTACTATATATTTATCATACAATTGTAAAATAGTTATTTATAACTGTCCATTTTACAGAAATGGTGTTTAAAGATTAACGTTCTACTTCAGAAACATTGGTAATTTCCATCTCGTGCTCTTAGATTTGATTAGACTGCATCACATCTGGTCAGGTGCAAAAATTCTGATATTTCAGACTTCCAGGTTTGTCAGAGTGAAAAGACAGATGTATTAGAGTGATTTATTGGCCATACAGGGCTCTGAATTATCCTAATATAACAATTGCAAGTAAAATATGATCTGTAATGTGTCTCTCGCCTCAAATTGTGTGAACTGATCCCTTCGTTGCACCGGGGGCTGAAGCCTTTAATTGAGATACGGCAGCCGTCCAGACAGCCCAGAGGCTAAAACTCTTACTACCGTCATCAGCCAAAGAGAACGTGTGTGTGGTGTGCGGTAAGCCTACCTTACACAGGTGTGTCCTTGTATGCTTCGCTGCGATACTTGATTTGTTGGCAACAGTCTGGAGACTCGCTCAAAATTCATCTCAACGTAATGTCGTCTTTCCACGTTAACCTAGGAAGAACATTGTCCCACACTAGTACAGGCGCCACTTCCCAGCTGAGATGAAGATGTGGTTGGCACTTCCCTGTCACTTTTGCCGGTCCAACCTTACGCGTGGATCCTGAAGTCAGCCGCTGCCGAGCGAAACTGAGCACCTCCGAGTCACGCAGGGCTGCGGGCAGGCATTCCGCGCTCGGGTATCGCAGACCGCCGGCGTGGCGATCTGGTGTCTGGGCCCCGCGGGTCTCCCTCAGCGCCAGTGGTGGGATGCCCCAGTCCAGGAAGGAGGACCGATGCCTGTCATCACTCCCGAGCAGCAGAAATCTTCCTGCTTCTGCTGATTAAGATAGATTTGACGCGATGCTCCGCCTATCAGCTTCTTAAAGGCCTTATTATGATAGTACGTCTAGATTAAATCATTGCGCATTGCCAGGTCATTTTACTAGACGAATCTACTCCTTAGGTTTGCCCGTTAGAGGAGCTACCTAATGGTCCCTGACTGTGTCAGCTTTGGATCATAAAACACTGCGAGCCAGTAGACGTGACTTTGAAATGTAAAATGGGAGTTTTTACAAAACATCTGATGCAAGTGAAATTTGTTACATACAGCGAAGAACCCTGTTTGTTCCTATTTTTATTTGTGTCCTGTCAGAGCCGAAAAAAAAACTACATAAAAAGGTGAAAAAATCCTGCTTCACACCCAACATTGTGAAGGGTTAAGTGCACAGATGAATGGGATCTGTGGGTTGATTGGACGCTTTTTGGTGGGGTGTTGGGATTTTCTTGTGACTAGCTGCAGTAAAACTCCATTAATGTGAAAAGTGAGAATAGGACTCTAAACTTTTCAAAACAACACAAAACATTCACAAGCAACCGAAGTGTTATCGAAAAAAAACAGAATAAAAGACGCCCAGAGACCATAAAAAAAAAAGATTACTAACCACTAACTAACGAGGCGAAGAAACGCATGTTTTAGTATCGTAAGGCGAGTCGTAGCACCCAAAAATCGCGGGCTGCTTGCCTTCCTGGGGTCAGCGCCCTTAACGGGTCCCCCGTTTGGGCATTTCTACTCTATCGACGTGGGTGACTCTAATTTTATATAAAGAAGGTTATTTCACCATTGGTCGATAATGTACCGCTTTCGAGTTTTTTAATGTGGGAGTTACTCCGTTATTGTTAGGCGGGGGGGGTAGAGCGCATATCCATAAACGATTTTGTGGTACCGGAGTACGTGGCTGACGTTAGAATTTGGGAGGGGTTTCGGTATTGATGAGTGCCTGTAGTATGTATTTTGAGGGGTTGGGTTTTATTTACGTTTGGTTGGGTTGGAATGTGAAAAAAAAAATAAATAAGAGTAGTGATAGATGAGATAGATAAGAATGATATGGTGGGAGCAGGGTCGCGCTCACTCCGCGCACGGTACCAGCCGATGAAAGGGGTGACAGGGGTGGAAGGCAAAGGGAAAGGAAGTGCGATGCTAACCCGTTTTGGGCACCGACATAACACCCCGCAGTGCTTGGGTGAGGACAGGGCCTCCACGCTCACAGGGGCCACGTGATCCAAACTTCCCTCAAAAACCACACCACTTAGCCGAGCTATAGATACTACCATCCTGGGTCAGAACCCTAACGCAGACAGGCTTAAATCTGCTCTCGGGGTCCTCTAGCTCGCCCTGTGTTGGATTGTTGGTTTGGTTTGTTTGTAATTTGTGCCGTGTTGCCTAGAGCCGACACCTCTTGAGAAATCATCAAAGAACCTGAGTATCGTCTTGACGACCCAATCTGCCACAGGCTGGAACACCCGGGCTGTCACCCATCTGATTCTATCCGTCCGCCCCCCCCACAATTCAGACACACCATACGCAAACAGGTACGAACACGAGATAAAACAACAGTAGGCTGGATGCAGATAAGCATCACACATAAGAGCGCACTGTGGGGTGTGCCGCAAGCAAACCGTGCTAGAACTCAATAACACTAAAATGCAAAACATATAATCGCAGCCGTACGCCGTGGTTTAGAGATAGGCTTGCATGTGGGCCGGTGCGTGCAGGGCAGCGGCGTGTCTCGCCCTCTCTCTCGTCGATAATGAGCAATATTGTGGTCTGGTATTCACCAAAGTATAATATTACATTTCACCGTTACAGGGCGCAACTGGACCATGCCATGTCCCAACTGCAGTCCATGAATCATGCGTACCATTGTTTAGAATGGACAGAATTGGATGATCGAAGTGTAAATGACCTAAGGGTGAGGAATGACAAAGAACTCTTTTATTTTTTTTTTTTCATTTTTGGATGAAGTTGCTTGATAAATCTGAATTTCTATAGAAATACCACCACTGTGTCAGCATGCAAAAGCTATGGTAGTGCTTTATGAAAGCTTTACTTTCTCAAACTTACCAGCAAATCCATCCTCCGTCCTGTCAGCCCAGGATTCTTCCACAAAAAAAACCCCTTCCCAATGAGCCTGATGACTGCAAAGCATCAGCGGAAGAAAAAAATGAACAGCTGAATTACTATCAAATATAGAGCTTTAATTTATTAGTTAGCAACGGCAAGAGGGGAAAGAAAATCATTTACACAATTATCACAGTAACATCACCTGTGCATTGAGTCTCAAACTGATGACAAAATAAAAACACAAACATTTCTAAAGACGCATCTTAAAAATACCAAAAAAATTGTACAACCATTTTCTCTCACGGGGAGCGGGGGCTGTAAGACACTGCTTCATAGTGGATTTGGGACCGTGTGGTGCTTTTCTAGGAACAGTAACAATACCATCAACTGTTGAGGAATCAGTTAGTCAACGTTTTAAGGTGAATAGTTGCCCTCTGTTTTGCCTGCCACGAAGAAAAAGACCATCAGCCTTCTGTCCAACACTGACGGGGCGTGCCATGCTGCAATTATGAACGAGGGGGGAGAAGCACCACAAGCAACGTACTATCTTTACTTTCTATGACATACCACTTGGGGACGAGTAAAGTCAGTATGCACACAATGAAAAGCCAGCTTCCCAAGACCTCGAGTAGTTTAAAACTGTGTTAAAATGCTCTATACAGTGTGAACACATTTTGAAAATGAATGTAGGTTTTGTCATATATCAGGATGTGTCTTTTATAATATTGTAGCCTTCACCAGTTTATTTAAATTCATATTTAGGCTATGTGCCATAATTAGCTGAATCTCACAAAAGCATACCAGATCATATTTCACCCTCGAAATGAAAAGGAATATAATTATATATAATTGTTGCTTAAAAACAAGTCCCATGTCACCAGTTTTGGATTGTGACATTTCCCTTTTCAAATCTAATTATCATGATATCATAAAAAAATTTGCATTCTCACCATAATGGGAAAATTTGTATTAGAATATTAAAACATGGTGGGAAAATTTGTTTATATGAAAATAATGATTTAAAAGAATGGCTTAATTTACTTTTTTTAATGGGTGAAATATGACCTGGACGTGCTTTCACATTTGTGCATTCATGACATCATCATGGTGCGAGTTGGTTTGTGCTTTTAGTCTTTTCAAAAGTGGCATAAAAACAATAAAAGCTTACTAAGAACCCTTAGCAGCTTTTTTACATTAGTCAAAACAGTCACAAAAAATTGTGCCATGAAACTTGATTACCTTAAACATTTGTGCAATGAAACAGATGCAGGGGGTTGGCCCGTGGGGGGTCAGAGCTGACATGTTACGGATGCGCAGCTATTAGCGTGTGTAGCATGTCGACCTATTGAGGGTTGCCCTAGAAGGGATCGTCTTGAGGGGGGTTGGGGATGGGACGACGTGTGGAGTGTGCATGCAGTGAGTGGGGGTCATGCGAGCTCGAATTACCAACAAACACAATATATCTAAACGCAGGTCTTTCATTGAGAATATCCATATAGAACGATAAAATCACAAAAATCCCGAGCTACAAAAAAAACAAAACAGAAAAAAAAAAATCAATCTTCCCAAATAAACCACAATAAACAAACCAATACAAGTCACAAGTTCATATCTTAGTTTACGTCAATATATACGGATCGACCAGGCCCGGAGAGTGGAAATTGGAGATTTCTTTTGTTGTGTTTAGTAGTTGTGACCATAACATACTATAACAATACTATTTGCCCGGGGTACTTATACACCAGGCATTCAGTTATTTTTCTAGTTAAGTACAAAAAAGAATCTACAGAAGGGTACTATACAAACAACCAACAATAAATCTGTTATGAATTCTTTATGTGTTAAAAGGAATTTCCGTTTGTTCTTGAAAAGTTCGTTCATTGGATGGTAAGTTTTTCTTTCTTTTTCTATTTTTACAGTTTGCCGCATATTGATCTTTTCCGATAAGGCCGGGGGGGGGGGGGAAAGGGCTGAGCCCCTCACTGTCCCTCCTCCCCCTGAGGCACATTCTGCGATCCGCGGTTTCTTCTGTTCCTCAGCTCGTTGAGGCTTCCTGTGCCCTTGAGTAACCCCCATCACGGTCTCCATATTGCCATAGTCCTGGCAGTCTGGTTTATATGAAAGGCCCCTCTCAGGCTGCATGAGATGGTCAAATTTCTTTGTATTGTCCGCCGCTGGGGGTCCAGGGGCTGAGATTGAGCGAGACGTCACCGGACTGCCCGTTCCACTATGATCTGTTGACACACGTGCCTGGTGTCAAGACCACCACTGCTGAATTTCACCAGGTGTCTGAAGTTCTTCCTCTGTAGGCTGTGCAGACGTCTATAACCTGCGCAGAGTCCGAGACTGACGGCATTATACTAGCAATCCTTGATCTGTCTTCAAGACGCACCCGTCCTCTACGGACCTGAAGAAACAAAACCCAAAAACATCCATGAGTAATAAACGAACAATGAACTTTGGATTGTCATTTTCACTGCTTATTTATCTATTACTGTTGCTATAGAGAAATGATGGTTACCGATACCAATACCCGCATAACATTATTTTTCACAATTGCAAATAACTACATGCATTTCCTTAGTCTTTTCACAAATAAAAAATAAATATGGTGCACCCCTGTTGACCACAAACCGTCTTAACGGTCGCTGGGGGGTCTTTTGTACAATTCCAAAAATACCAGTTGTACGGTCGAATTATTGACTGTTCTTTTATTCCCAAAGCCTTGGGTATCTGAATTAAGTGCATTGTTCCATGAAGATACGGGGGGGGGAAAAATAAGATTTCCGTACGTGGTCGGAATATATCCAATTAATTTTTTACAGTGGGGGGCTGTCTGACTTCTTGTGGACGACTTTGAAAGGCTATTCCACTTTTGAATTTGTTTGTCGACCCCTCATGCTTCCAGATGTGTCAAGATATTTGGCAGTACTCGTGTAACGCAAAAACAGATTGTCGTGTCCTCACAAACCGAATCAATGAAACTTAGTTATTTCGATGCTTTCGATGAACTGAATGGTGGCCAAGGGGGGGTCTCAGTAGAGGTAGTACGTGAAATTATGAGCTAGAGTAATACTTTTTTTATGTACTTAAGCACTATATTAATTACACACAATTGTCAATGATATACATTATAAATTAGATTGGAGATTATAAGTATTAAATACTAATTTCATTTTTCCTATATACTATAATTGACAGACTTATAAATATTAACAAATAATTTAATGAGGGTTGATATATGTACTTGATGTTGTATTTTAACATTAATAGAAATGTATTTCAATGATAATTAAATATTACATTATACGATATTATATAACACAAATATGTCAGAGCGGGGAGTAATGTACATGGCCCTTGATAATGTAGATGTACTCGATCATTCTTTTACATTTTGTTATATATTGGGCGTGGCAAGTGCCCCCCCCCCCCCCCCCCCCTCTAGTAATTATAGTAGATATAAACGGTATAAGATGGAGGAGTTACACTATACCTAACATATACAAATAGGGGAAATAAATAGACCTTTACCGAGTTCATTGTTTAAATTAAAATTAAATCCACTTTTTCACATGATCTTTTTCATACCATCATCTTTCATATTATTGGCATCCAGTATGTCTAAAAAGGAAGACACTGAATCAATATCATTTGCTTTGCATATATTTGTAATTGTGTGTCCTCACCTCTCTCCTCCTGTCGCTGTTGTCTCGGTGGAGGTGCCATTTGATAGCGGCATGGGGCGATCTGGCCTGGCACTCCAAAAACGTGCTGCTGCCCTCCACCCCGTACTGCACCGTCTCTAGAGTGTTCTTATTGGGGGGGGTGTGCTGGACACGCCACAACACATGAATTCATGGGTCCATTGACATCAGCACGCATTGAGCGAGAACAAGAGCTGACCATACAACTAGAAAATCATATAGCAGAGCCAGTAGAATGTGAGAGTCGTGTCAGTCGAACTACAGTAATGTAAAATAACACAACACTACAACAGTTCAGATCAGAGCAGAATGAGGTTTTCTGTTAACAGCTCATTATGGTTGTATAAAGAAAGCACAACTGTATTTTACATATACGCTTAATTTATATAAACAAATTTCACAAAATAAATGAAAATGAATAAAACTGAGTTCATGAACTGATGATGCTGATAAATGTGTCATGCCACGAAAACAACTATTAGCTGTGATTTGAATGATTTATCAATGAATTAGTTGTGCATACAAAATATGCATTAGACAGACACATTTATATTTGAATAAAAAACAGGCAGAACTAAATCTATTTACTGATAATAAATTTATATATTTCCAAATATTAATTGTAGTAAAGTCAGACTAGTGACTTACTGTTGGAATTGTATCCTCTGCACTGCCGAATGGGATTCCCGTATTTCACATCCTGTCGCCGACTGCGTCTGAAAGGAAGCCAATATGACAAAATAAGAAATGTATTGACTAACTGACTACACATATATGTCTTAAGGAACATTTTAGTAGACAGCTCATCTGTTTAGATTATTCAAACTCTCTGTTTCAACACACTAAAAATATGACGCTGGCAGGATGAACAAGCGTAAAGTTCAGTGGAGAAAGAAAAGATCAATCAGTCTCTCTGGGATTTCATCTTTCTGCAATTTTAGGGAAAGTCCCATCCTGTTTCACAAGAAGAATACTCACCCTTCACTAAATAAGATCCATACGGACACCTGTTTGTCTCAAACACTTTGGGATAAATGAGCAGACGCTTTTAAATGAAAACTGTAGCTCCCCCTGAAATTGCCCAATATGACTAATGCATCTGACTGCATGAAAGCAAAACATCTTCAGTTGCAACATCTAATGAACAACATTTCCAGAAATTAGGAGGCTGTGACTGTAAATGAGGATCGAATCCTCATGAACGCACATGACTGGAATATGATCTTTGATGCGTAAGAGTTTTGGAATTATTTTGGTTTAGTGAGGTTTCGGATCTTATTAATGTGTATTTCATTATTTCCTATCAATGTTCATAAAAAGAGCCAAAGAAAGAAATGGGCCAGATTATTGAGAAATTACGGAGAACAGAGATGCAGATTCAAATCTGTGTCTAATGGAATAACTACTAGGCTATTGTTCTGACATGGGATTTTAAAACCAAATGTTTTCACTATGTTACTGTACATACCGGAATGTGGTGTATGTAAAGATGCTGACTGACACTGTGTGTAAATGTCATTCGGTTTGAAGCGCTTTGGCATATTTACCTCTTCTGTGAGGCCGAGTACCGAGAGCAGGACTTGCCGTCCCAGGCACAATAAGGGTCCCGGGCCAAACAGCAGTCTGCACAGGCCTCGCCATAGACGTCACACCTGTGCAGGGCCAAATGAGTCACCCCAACCGGAGACGCCACATATAGTTGTTGCTGCAACAAAATGAGTGAAAGTCTTTTTTTCTGCCTTTAGATATATAATTTGATCCTAAAACATCAAGGTACATCATTTTCTATTTTCAAATCTCTTCGGAAAGAAGAAAACCACACATGACTGTGCAGGCCTGTGTAGGTTTTGAACTGCAAATTGAGGCCTGTTATGATAATGGAGCTTTTTTCCTCCAGCATTTAGACACTTGACATTTCTGTTTTTAGGATCAGCTGTTTTAAATCAGCTTTTCTGGGAGGACTAGGGTTTAAATTACAGCCTAGTAATGATGTCATGCCACATCTGCCAACAATCCCAATCATGATGAAAGAATAAAACACAAATGAAATGTAACATTTTATCTCCATGCATCTGTAAAATTGTTATCCCCATATGAAAGCGGCTTATAGATTACAGATGGATAGCAGCTGCACGTCTAGCTTAAGTGGGTCTATTGCTGTCCTCTTCATGGGTTTGGGTATTCCTCCAGTATTTTACAGAAAACATCAATGTTTGTGAACCATATTTTCATGTTTAGTGTACAGCAAATTCTTACCCGTTTTGAAGAAATCTTCATAGTTGTGATAGGAGTAGGGACCTGAGATTGGAAGGATACATCTGTCTTGGTGCCCAGTAAGGTTGTTTTCGAAGGAAATTATTACTTTTAATTTGCAAAGATGCTTGCATTATTTAAGAGTAACAGTAAGAACAGATTTACAAATATTTCTTTTGAACTTTCTATTTCGCTATTGATGACAGACATTTTCCACAAAAAATTAAACCGCACACTGTTTTCAACATGTGATGATAATAATAAAAAAGTTTCTTGAGCCGGCAAATCAGCATATTCGAATGATTTCTGAAGGATCATGCTGACACATGACGGACGTGAATAACGATGGTCGAAAATTTCAGCTTACGCACTCACACGAATAGAATTACATTTTGAAAATGTATGAAAATAGAAACGGCTAGTGTATTTGTACATTTACAATATTACTGTTTTTTTAAACTGTATTTTTGATCAAATAAAGCATCCGTTGCTGGTCTGAAGCGATCAATCAGGCTCAAGTATCTCCAAAGAGCGGTGCATATTAATAACTTAGTGTACACCAGAGATCCCGGGAGGCAGAATCTCACCTGAAGGCCCCCCCACACTTCCTCTAGCAACCTTTCCCCTGTCTGCCATATCATCTGCTGCCATTACAATTCGAGCAGCAGGGAGCGGGAGCGCGTGCGTGTGTGTGTTTACCCGCCAGGACGCTCATCTTCCCTACCTCTCATCGAGCTAATGGCAGCTGGAATCACACTGCAAGCGCTCGGGGCCCTGAGAGAGAGAATAAACCTGCTGGGAGGAGAGAGAGAGAGACCCTTGCTGTTTCAAACAAGAGGGCAGAGGAGGTGAGCCAAAACACACAGCGAAACCTGTTAATATTCCTCCCGAAGCTCCTCAGGCCTCACGTGTCGTGTCTCTTCATTTTCATTACCAAGAACAATATTTCAGTGGCGGTCACACCGGCCCCATGAGATGGAAAATTACACGATTTAGGGTTTTATCATCTGAAACATAGGAGTTCAATTCTATGAGAGAAAGTGAAGTGATGGCAGGAGACCTGTTATATAATATACTACAAATTTAAACACAATCAGTAATCTGCATAATGCATTAAATCCTTGTGGAGAATATCGCCTTTAGAGGCCCTTCGTAGGCCTAACTTGGGAACAGGAGCCCTCCGTGGGCTAAACTTGTGGACCAGGATCCCACTCTGGGCTGGATTCAGGGACTGGGAAGTGCTTTCGAGGAGCTGGCACTGGAGGGTGCTTTCGAGGAGCTGGCACTGGAGGGTGCTTTCGAGGAGCTGGCACTGGAGCGGACTCTGTGGTTGGAGCCGACACTGGAGCGAGCTCTGGAGCTGGACCCGACCGCCTTCTCCTTAGATTCCCCTCTAGGTTCGGGGTGAAAGGCATGGTTGATGACCGTGGCCAGTGGCTTAACATTGGAGTGGCCGTCGGGCGGGAGAGCCGCGGGGCCAGCGGCATTACTTCGAGCGGCCTGGCGGGCTGGTTCTGGCTCATGCCCAGACACTGCCCAGACACCGGTAATCGCTTCCCTCCAGTATCAGTCCCTTGAGTCTGGGAGTTCAGTGTGCGATGGTAGTTTGGCACCCGACCAAACACAGAGAATTGATCGGTGAAAGGAGAAAGGAGCGTCTCGATTTCCATGATTGCGATATTACAGATATTGTTTCTTTCAACCGGTTTAAATGAAAAACATGAACCGGCAAGAACTGTATTGAATTTCAACTGTTTTTTTTTTTTTTTTACATTTCAAATTGTAAAAGCCCTCAAACTACACATATTCAGTGAACTTAGAAATTGAAAAAAAAAGTACTAAAAATATATAATTACAGGACATTTTCTTTAAAAACAAACCAAAACATGTTTTAGTCACACACGTGTGCTGGAAAGATTCCCAGTTATACTGAAATCTGGGAAAATAGCAGATGATTGGAGGATTTTTTTGTCACTGCAGGTCAGCTTTTTATTTTGACAGATTTTCTGCTCACACTTTGGATTCTGCAAAGTAATGTCATATGGATTAAAAGGGGATATTTTGAATTACACCATTTAAAAACCAGCAAACAATTTCTTTTTTTTTTTACATTTTGAAAAACTATTTGAATCCAAATGAAATCTCAAACAGGTTTGGCCAGGTTATTCCAACTGACATGGTTACACGAGACTATGAATAAGAGCTGATATTAATGGGGCCCCCCCCCCCCATGTATATCCCATTGAAGACTGAGTTACGCTTAGGGTGCTTGAATTGAACAATACATTATTTACATATCACGTAGAGAGTCAGTTTTTAACGATATGTCTCATTTCTTGACGGTCTTATACATTTGTGGCGTACGTTCACACTAGCATTCAGAAGGTTTGTCATCGACCCGAACTGTACTGCAGTGATGCTATTGAAGATGAGGGCATTGCATTTAATGTATTTCATTCATGTCTGACAATTCCAGCCGTAATAGTGATTTTCAAAATTAGTGAAGCATTGGCTCTATTTAATTCCACCCTACTTGGATTTCTATTAAACAGACATTTTAATGAGAGACATTTTGCATTCACTTGCAAAAATTTGCCCAGAAACTTTAGGTTCAGTCGCAGAAGTTTTGCGTTCCTCGAGAAAGTTTGCATTTGTTGATTTAATATAAATGCAATGCAATAAATAGTTAATCTTTTTCTTTACACTTAACAAGAAACTGTGCACTGTGCTCATATTCTGGGTTCATCTGTCCATCTATATACAGTATGCATTATCAATAAGGTGTATACTGAATTTGATCTTTTAATATTACTGTTTTAAATATATTAAAGGGTTAGTTCACCCAAACAGAAGCATAAAAACACTACACCTCACTATTAACAACTTACTCGTTAATCTTGATCACGAATCTTCTGGGTGGTCTTTGCCTTGTGCTCCTCCACACAAAAATACTGGTTCATCTTCCAGTTGTCTGGAGAAACAGGGAGGATATACAACAGGTAGTCAACCAAAATGACTGTTACCAGTGTGGCGGTAAATACAAACCAGTCACATGTGAAACTACTGAAGAAAACTACTGCAAGAGAATTTCAGTGCTGGAAATTAATTTATTCTTTGCTGAAACTTCTGCATCTCATGGAGAGCGCAGGCCATGGTTGCTTAGCAACGGCAGACGCAACGGGAACGCAAGCTACAGAACGCTTTGGAAAGAAGAAGAAAGCGGCGCAGCCAGTGTTTTCCACGTGCTTTAGGCGTGACATGTGAACGGCCCCTTTTAGAGAGGTGTGCATTTCACCTTAAAATAAATAAAACAATGGAAAATGCAGGCGCCATCTTCTGGCGAGATGCGGGATTCGGCGCGTGACTCTCACAGTGCATTATGGGTATTCTCTAGCCGCTGAGTACACCCTATAAACACTATACTGCACTATTAACAACTTACTTTTGTTACTAATGATCTCCTCCTCAGTCTTCTGGATGGTCTTTCCCTCGTGCTCCACCACACAAACATACTGGTGCTTCTTCCAGTCGTCTAGATAAATATTGAGGGTAGATGTCTTCTGGAAGGTCCCATCCTCATTTATTAGTGTCTTCTCCAACCACAAAAAAACAAAAAAAAAAAAAAAAAAAAAAAAAAAAAAAAAAAAAAATAATCCTCATTGTGCTGCTGTCCATTTCTTAACCCGGTGATAGGCACTGTGATTGTTAAACCCTGTGGCATGACACTCCACTAGGAGAGGAGGAATCCTTCTGTAACAGAGACACTACAGGAGACACTTCCTCTTAAAAAAAAAGAAAGAAAAAAGATTAAAATAAATGTGAGGGAAAAAAGTTTAATACTTCAAATTTATGCATAAGATCAACTCAAACATAAATGCAGCTATATTTAGTTTTAACCCATCGGTGTTTCTCATTTGGGAGTCACATTTTTGGTTTCATCAAAAGTGACACTTTTTTTTTACTATGTATGTATTTTTGTTCAATACAATTTTTGTATTTTATATTTTGTATTATGAGAGAATTTTATGGTACTAATATGTATGCAATAATTTATGCCATTTACCCATTGAAAATACATAATTTCTCAAATGTTTCCATTATTTTTCAATTAATGCAGTATTTTGGGTTAAAATACTAGGCGTTTAAAATCCAGTTTTACCATGAAGCTACAATTTTTTAAATTTCAAAATGTTACATTTTTCGGTCAAAAGTGAACGAAGAGCAGCAGAGGGTCAATGAAGCAATCGCACCAATGACTAATTTATTATAATACAAAATAATCTACTTGATAAAACAAAGTGAATTTCTTGAATACAAGCTACCTCTTTTCACTAAAGCCGCTTTCCCTAACATCAAGAAATATTTTATCCAGTCAACACAGTCTTGTTCGTAGTATTGTTTCAGTAATTCAAGCTGTTCTCTGTCCTTGTTCCACTTCTGCGCTGTGGGTATTGCTTCTGGTACGATTGAGTGATCGGATCCTCCTCGAGGTCTAGTGAGATGAAAGAATGCCCTCCACATAATACCGTACTGTCAAACCCACGAGAGACATTAGTCTCATCATCCCAATAACAATCCAGAATCATCTGATACCTTGAAACGCCTGAGGAAGAAACGGATGTGCCCTGAAGATCTTCTCGTTTTTTTTTTAACTGTAAAAGGATAATCTTTGACATTTAAACTATAGTATAAAGTATTGTATCTCACCATGTGAGTGATTGAATTGCTCCATTAGAGCAGTAATGTTGATTTTGTTGGTCTGCTGCACTCGTTCTCTGAACTCAGTGTATTCTTTAAATCTGTCTTCAGATGCAAACTCCTTCATCCAGTCCTGTTTGGGAATCAGCTTCTTTATCTCACTGTCATAATAATCAATCTGTTGTCCATCCAGTGTAGTTACAGCAGAAATATCTGGGAATCCTGCAACCGTCTGTCCATTTATTTCAGTGTAAAGTGTGATGAAGGTGTGCCTCTCTGAACAAACAACAAGACAAACACAGTTAAACACCACATACAGTGCCATAAATCAAATTACTGTTTGAGTCGTTCAGTTTTTTCTTTTAATTTCACATCACTAACTGTTTGCACGTTCATCATAAACTATATGTTTGCAAAAATTTTTCCAAGACAACTGTAAGGTTGGCTTGAGAAAGCCTACCTGAACTTTGATAGTAGTTGCTTCAAATCTTTGAAGATATAGATAGATAGATATTATATAAATAGATAGATCGATAGATAGATAGATAGATAGCTAGATAGTTAGATAGATAGATAGATAGATAGTTTTAAGTTTATAATAAGTAGTAGTTTTAAAAGCTCAAAATTTGAAGGTCAAGTTTCTCAGACAGATGCAACTGTGTTCTTGTTGGTTGTAAAGTGTTATGGTGTTATTAGTTGGTTGCTAGGGTGCTCAAGGTGATTGCTAGGGAACTTGGGCTGCTTTTGCTCGGTTGTTATGGGGGGTGGTTGCATAGTTTTTAGCTAGGCAGTTGCTATGGGAAATTCCAATTGTTGTATGTTGTTATGGGGTGGGTGATAGGTGGTTGCCAGGGTTTTCTGGGTGGTTACTAGGCCATTGCTAAGTGGTTGCTATGG
>JADLZN010007729.1:0-125300 GCA_018155175.1 Sinocyclocheilus anophthalmus | reverse complement strand
TCAGGCATAATTTTAATTGGCGTTATAATAATCATTATTTACCGTTGCCTACTGGAACTGTATGACATTAGAGAGTACCAGAACTTTGTCAAAGCACAGAAACAGACTGAATGGAAAGAGGTGATGTACACGCAAAGACATTCTGTGTTATTAACCACTTCAACAGATTTAGCTTTGTTGGCTTTAAATGTAGAGCAATTTATAACCTGTGTAGACAACATATTGTTTAAGTGTTTCAGTGTGAAATTAAAGAATTCACAGACTGACCATGTAACAATCAAATGTTTCTTTGTTCTGTACAGGTCCAGAACCCTCTTTTCAAAGGTGCCACGACAACGGTGTATAACCCTTTGCATATGAAACACGACGAAAACGAAAAGGAACATTCTGAGCAGATTATTTAAAGGGGTCGTTGATCAGCTTTTTTCGAAGGCTTGATTGTGTTTATGGGGTGCAGTGGGACATGTGCTCATTATTTTCACATATTGTACCTTTATTCTACACCGCTGTTTCCGTTCTCGTCAAAACGGTCTGTTGAGTTACTGGTTCTATGAAGCCCCTCCCTCAGAAATATGCAGTCGGGCTCAGATTGGTTAGCTGGCCCAGTGTGTTGTGATTCACTAACCGCCTAATGCACTTTGTCCGGAAATGTCATGCCCCCTTACCATTAGGGGTAGTTGCATGTTCCCAGGGACAGGATTTATGTAAACATCGGGGTTAGTGATGTCACAAACCCAGGAAGAAGCTCGTTGTAGTCCATACCAGCCGTTGTTTTGTAGTCCTTAAACAGCGATTTCTTTAAAAGAAAATATCTCCCTTTGTGTTGAACTTTGAGTGTTGTAACTTTGACATTGCCAGCAACATAAAAAAGTGAAATCATAATCAACCACCCCTTTAATTTAAAGAGGGAGATGATCTCTGGGAGTTTGCTCTTGTAATATCTTGTTTTTATTTTTTTTAATGTACATCTTACATTTTAAGCTAGCAATAAAAACATTTAAATACAGCATTGCATGATTGTCGTAAATATTGTAATGTATTTTATGCATATTAATATATATGCTCAACACAAAGCCTTTTTTCACCTATAGGCTTAAATAAATAGAGCTTTTCTGTTTGATAAACTGAACAACTCTACCTAAGACAATTAGCATTTTCAGGCCATGGGTTTCTAAAGAATGTCATTTTTGGAGTAAAATAAAATGTTTAACATTATTTGATGTTTGTGAATTTTGAAGCAGCTGCATTGCTAAATAAAAACCACAATGATGTGTTTTTGCAGCTTCATAGCAGCTTCACAGCTTACATGATTTTTTTTAAAACAGTGACTTCAAGTTATGTCTGAAGTATGACCTGAACAGCTTTATTCCATAATAGTGTAATTGTTCTACTTTTACTTCAATAATAAAAGAGCCATAAAAATTTTAAAAACATAAAAATTGTTTTATGTATTCTTTTATCTTTTCATTTCATTTCAGTTGAATTAGCAGGTCACATTCTAATGTCCGTTTCTATTTCTGAGTGACTGTTACTTAAATGTGTCACAACTAAGGAAAGCATAAAAATTCTAAAAACTACAGTACCCATGGTCAATTATTTCCACTTCCGGGACGCTGCAGTTTCCCGATAGGCTTTGCGGTATTTTAAACAAGTACGCGGCTTCATTCCGCGTTCTGCTGCTGTCATCCAAAATAACGGCGAAGCGCGAGTGGAAATAACTAATTTTACCTTTATTTACCCACATTTATTAAAGGTACATGAACGCAATTCACAACACTCAAATAGTGTCGCCGTTCCTCCATATTTGACCGTTTAACCTGGCATGGTGGTGGCAGGCTAACAGGTTTGTTTGATTTGTTTACACTGATTGTGGATTAACGCTGGCCTAAGTTAGCTAGTTAATGCTAGTTTGGAACTGAATGTCAAAGTGTACAAGACAGTATAGCTGATGATATGAAATATACTTTTAATGCAGTAACGTTAATTCAGAGTAGATTTTCATCCAGACCGTATCTTTTCAAACTTGTATTACATAATTGCGTATTTTGATGGGCTTATGTTGGGGTATAATGTGTAGAGATATATATTATATATAATATATTATATTAGTTCTAAATCGTATAATATACCCCTGAATGGGTCTTGTCATTAACAAGTGTTTGTTTCAGTCAAAACAGTGACAATGAAGTGCTTGAGAACAGAGGAGTACGTCCAACAGTTATCTTGGTCAGGAACTGAAGTTCTTCACGCCACGGAGTGAAGAAACATTGATTTTATGTACTGGGGATTGGGACCCCCCCACCAGTTTCCAGTAAGCTAAACATCTTGGGTTTATTTCATGTATGAGGCATCCTGCTGCGCTTTATTATTTTCGTTGCTGGCAGAAACCATGTGGAGAAGCTATTGGTCATATGTTGCACAATGTGCGATCGTATCATCCGGGCTTGCAACCAGCGACTGGGAAGTGGGTCTTTGGACCCTGCCCATCAGGAGCAGATAGTGGAGTTGGTGGAACTGGCCGTCCAAGGGTTTGAATTGCTCAAAGAGTCTGGAATACAGAGCAACCCATTTTATCTAGAGAAAATAGTGTTCCACATCCTACAGAAAGTCACAAGCCTTGGAGCTCACGGCCCTGCTTGTCGATTGGGTCAACTTATGTACAGAAGACTAAAGCATTTGTCTGCAGAGGTACAGTATGCTTGAGATGGCAAATTTCACATGGTCATGATGACTAGTGTTATTTTCTTATTTATATTCCATTATAGTTTTTATTAATATTATGAATTAGCCTTTTTTGTTTTAATTTTAATTTATTTTTAGCAATTTTGTTATATTCTTTGGTCATTTTTATTAGTTGTCTTTTTTTTATATTACTATTTAAGTTTCACTTTTAAATTTTAGTTAATTATATTTATTTCCAGTTAATTTTATTCCTTCAACCTAAACTTATTTCAGTTATGTGTCAAGGCAACATTTCTAATTTTCAAGACAACATTTCTTATTTTCTTTCTAATTTTCATCTTGTATTTAAAGTTTATTTTACTTCAGCTTTATTTAAATGAACAAAAATGTTTCTAATATTTAAATTTTAGTAAATTGTAGTTAATGATGCTAACTCTGGTAAATTAATTTAAAATGAAATCTCGATATTTCATTTTAAATATCAAGTAATCTGGTAAAAAGTGAAAGTTCATTGGTCAAAAAGTGTGGGAACCCTGGAGACAGTGATTCCTTTTGAATATAATAAAGCGTATCCATATTTCAAGATGCTTTCTGTAACCCTCATATTTTTTGTTTTGTCAACAGACAGATGACTTCCATGTTCTAGTGCGGAATTGCTTCGCAGTGCTGTGGAACAGTCTCCTGTCCAACAGAGCGAGTGGCTCCACCTTGCTTCCACGGGACAGACTTCACTGTCAGCTGCAAGCTTTAACTTTCAGACTCCTAGAACAAGGGTCCAGCTCAGCCTCTTTCCCATCTAAAGTTCCTCTGTTCGTAGAGGAAGTGGTAGTTGAGTATGAAAGATCGTGTGGGAGTTTTACTCATGATGATGTGAGTTTTCTGTCCTCTGAATTACGAGAACTGTTCTTCGGCCCTTTAATCAGTTCGCAAGACTCTGCACTGACGTGTCTCTCGCTAGCAGTGCGGTGTGAGGTGGTGTTTAAGGTTTGTAAACTGCTCTGCAAGAGTCGGTTTTCAGCCGAGGCTGTTGGATTGTTGCGTGATGCTCTGGAGGGCGTTGATGGTCACATGAGTCTGCGTTTGGCTTTGAGCCTGGCAGATCGCGCAGTGCAGCTGCAGTCTGCATTAAGCTTGGAAGGTGAATGCAGTAAAGCTTTCACTGAATGTGCACGTTCCCTCAGAGGGCTGCCTCGTGTCATGTCGGCTGCAGAGTCTCATGCCTTATTAGAGGCTTGTCAGTTGGTGGTTTGGGCATTGGAAGCCGGTCAGTGTAAAGAGATGGACGTAACTACATTGCTGGCTTGCTTTTCATTTTTGGAAGAATATCAGGAACTTTTGCTCACACAGCAAAACGTAAGATTATATAATAATTTGCTGGTACTCATAAATACGTGTTTGGAATATTAATTTTTTAAAGGCTTGTGTTTGTGTTCCAGGACTCATTTTCACAGCAGGTGCAATACTCGCTTTGTTTCAGTTTTTACCAGGGCTTCATTAGCACGTATGATAGTCTTCATGCATCTCAGGTAGTAAGCTGTGTCTTGAGACCATGATCAAGTTTTATGATTCGCTAGATGTTTCACATTCATGTCCTTTATTCAACTTCTGCATCCAAAGGTGTCTGCAGGCGATGCTCTGGACAGAGTCCTGTTGTACTGCCAGGCGACAGCAGGGCGGATGCTTGCTGAACTGCGGACACTCAACAACGACAATTTCTTACTTAAAGCAGGTACATCTGCCTGAAGTCTGCATGCTGAGATCTTATTGGATGAGTTGTGTTTGGAGCCATTTGGTGCTCAAGAAACATTTCTTGGAAGGTTTTGTGCTGCTTCATTTTTTGTGGAAAATTGTGATTCACACATGGAATAGTACATAATTAGCCGCACATAAATAACAACTGTGAATCTGGAGCACAAACCAGTCTTAAGTCGCTGGGGTATTTGTAGCAATAGACAAAAATATATTGTATGGGACAAAATTATAAATTTTTATTTTATGACAAAAATCATTAGGACATTAAATAAAGATCATGTTCCATGAAGATATTTTGTAAATTTCCTCCTGTAAATATATTAAAACGTAATTTTTGATGAGTAATATGCATTGCTAATGACTTCATCTGCACAACTTTAAAGGCGATTTTCTCAAAATTTAAATTCTTTGCACCCTAAGATTCCAGATTTTCAAGTAGTTGTATCTCAGCTAAATATTGTCTTATCCTAACAAACCAAATATTAATGGAAAGCTTATGTATTCAGCTTTCAGATAACACACAGGTGGTCAAGGCTCCCAAAAACAAATTTGCTCAATGATTAGATTTTTTCAACCCCCTCCTTGGCGTGACGCTAACTGCAGGGATTGTCCGAATTGTCGATGTCATTTTCATTTCATCTTGCATGTAATGCCTGATAAAGCAGGGAGTGCTGCTTTGTGTACAGCCGTTACCGGGGGAACAACTATCTTTACCGCTCCAAAAGCGGCACCTAGTGGCAAAGAATGAATTTGCATTTCATTCAGACCAACGCGAAAATAAAAACTGCTGAGTGTTGTACTTCGCGCGTGCACAACAAATGGGCGGGCAATATGCTAATATTTCATGTTGATATCAACATGAAACGCTTGGGATTCGTTTAAAAAAATTACTCGTTTAAATGACTCAGAGTCGACTCATTCTTTTGAGAGACAATAACTTTATACTCGGTGCGCTTTCAGATTTAAAACTTTGCAGGATGTTTTCATTAATTTAGAGTTGTGTTACACACTGCATGAAAGGTAACTTTCAAAAATCCATAATAGGGGCACTTTAATGATAACTAAAATAATAAATAAATAATGATAGTTGCTTATTTAATGTTATAGCAGTTTTATAAAATGAAAAATTTAAAATGTGAACATTTACTTTACATTTACATTTACATCCCTTTATCCGCATACCCTATCTTTTAAAATCTGTATAACTTTTTTTCTTCTGTTATTTATAGCAGAAGGTGCAAGGCAACATGTGTGCAAGGCTCTTTTCAATACAGTGTAAGTGAATGGTGGCCATTCCCTAAAATTCCCTCCTTGATCTTCTTTACACAGCTATCATATGGTTTCAGAAGACTTGGAACATAGCAAATATGCTTTTATGATGCTTTTAGTGTCCTTCACAATTCATGTCAGTCAGGAAAAAAACCGACATATTGTGACCATGGACCAAGCAAAACCAGTCATAAGGGTAAATTTTTTGAAAATGAGATTCTAGACAGCATCTGAAAGCTGAATAAATAAGCTTTCCTATTGTCTGTTTGTTAGATAGGACAGGCTAACCTATGGAGATAAACAACTATTTGAAAATTTGGAATCTGAGGGTGCAAAAAAAATTTAATATTGAGAAAATTGCCTTTAAAGTGGTCCAAATGAAGTTCTTAGCAATGCAAGTCAAGCACCTTTATTTATATAGCGCTTTTAACAATACTGATTGTGACAAAGCAACTGAACAGCATTAATTGGGAAAATAGCAAGTTCTTAGCAAGCATATATCATCAAAATGTAGTAGTTTTAATAATTTACGTAGAAAATTTACATATATCTTCACTGGAACTGATCTTTACTTAATATCCTAATGATTTTTGGCATAAAAAAAATCAATAATTTTGACCCATACAATGTTTTTGGCTACTGCTACAAATATACCCCAGCGATTTAAGATTGGTTTTGTGGTCCAGGGTCACAGATTAATTGTAACTTCTTGTGTTCCACAGAAGAAAGTCATACCGTTTTGAATACATTGGGTTGAATAAATGATGACAGAATATTCATATTTTGGCTGAACTATCCCTTTAATATCTTAGAAATTACATGAAATATTAAACTGTACATGTGTGAAATATGAAAAACATAACACAATTCTATTAGTATCATGCTATATGACTAAGTACTTAAATCGAACCTTACCTTAAGTCTGCCGTTTTCCCAGTATTCAATAGTACTGCAGTAGCAGTCACTAAATCATTCACCATAAAGCAAAATGACATGTAATTAAAATCGGTAGTAACAGTGTTTACTATGTTTTTCAACAGTAATTAAAGACATAGACAAGCACACAATCACTTACTCACTGAGTGAACTGTACTGTAAACTAGCATGACTTTTTTCAGTATACAGCCGGAGATTTCCTGACTACAGAACAATTTCTCCCTGTTCTTATTTCCTACATATTCCAACCACATGTGAAAGTATCCAAATATTTATGGAGACAATCAGGTGTGCCAAATATTTTTTTATAGTGCACACACATGCTCTACTTTTAGCCGTTAACAAATGAAACATTGAGTTTGTCATAGCTGCTGTAGGACTGAGGGGAAGGTTTTAGGGTCTGTGATAGTGATTTGTTTTCAGTGACGACAACCTTTGAAAGTGTTCCAAGAGGAAACTACTGCCTTTGCTATCTGTCTAAGAACGAATATACAACCACATTATGTATAAAGTCGGACCCCTGCTTCTCTTTAAAAAACATTACACCTGGCCTGTTCTCCAGTTTCAGCCCAAGTATTTCACCTCTCTGTAACGCAACACCCAGAGATCAACAGATGCCTGGGAAATTATAGCCTAATAACCTTAGTGATGACTTCTGATAATTGCTGCTCCGTTCCACTTAAAATCTTGATTATAGGCTGACAGAAAAATATGTGTGGAGCATTCAAAACAATTTAATTAATTCAATTAATAAAGATGTTTCATAGTTTGTTTATTGTTACACTAAAACAAGGCACAGAAACAGTTTTTACTCAGAAACTGCTAAATTTCACTATTAATTACAAAGAAACAGCAAGTAACACATCGAAGTAAACGTGAAATTTTGAAGTAAAAAGACTAAAGTAGTATTTTCTTGTAAAACATGCTTCAAAAGTTTTATTTACAACATCAGAATATACATTTTTTTAGTGAACTATTCCTTTAATTCTAGCCATTGCTTAGGTAGAGATGTAGAGATGTAGAGATGAGTCAAAAACAAGCAAAAGATGAAATCTGTAATGAAATATAAAATGTAAATGTGCAAAATGTTGAATACATTTTGTATTAGTATCTTTCTGCAACATACATCCAACATACATTTGTGTACATGTTTCTGAATGTTTCACTGCATTGAACATGTTTCATATGGCTCAAAACCAGAATATGTAAATTAGATTAGGAATTAGTTTCCATTTGTAAAGTTATTCCAATTTTTGAATCAAGAGGAAAATGTGTGGAAAGGACACATAAAAATATTGCTGCATGCAGTTTGCTGCTGTATTCAAGCTCAGGACTGTGTTGACTTTGGCTCTACACGCCTGTCAGTAAAGCAAAATTCGGGAAAACAGTGATGAACATTTTTCCTTTTATCAGTTCAGCTTAATTTTTGTATGGACTGATTCATAAAATAAAATAATAGTGTTGTCACTAGAGAATTCAAAACTTTTGGACTCCACTTTTATGGGTGTGTGTGTGGGTTGGGTGTGTGTGGGTGTGTGTGTGTGTGTGTGGTTTACTCGTTTAATAATTAACCAAATGTCCTCACTTATGTATATTATGAAATACTTTAACAACCTACTAGTGAGGAGGACATTTGACTGGTCCTCACTAGTTAAAGAGGCTTTTAAATCAGCCAAAATATGTTTTGATGTAAATCCAGTGTTCTGCATGTTTATGTGATGGGTAAGTTTAGGGTAGGGGTTGAGTTAGCTGATAGAAAATATCATAAACCTGATAGAAAATCTATACAATCTATACAAAGTCTATACAATGTCCTCACTAAGAAGGGATCCTCAACCATGTAACCTAATTGCTTACCCCACATTCCCCCTTCCTCCTCCAAATGAAAATGTGTGTGTGTGTGTGTGTATTTGATTTATAAAAGATTTATGAAGGTGGATTATGTCATCAGCACCAAACCTCAGTCAAATTGAAAATAGCAGGCATTAACAACTTCTTTAAGAGAGTGTTTTAGACCAGTCAAGTTTTTTTCTCTGGTGCGCGACGGGTGTTAATGGGATTACACTTGACCTTGTGCATGGCAATTCAGTTTAACTTAATGGATTTGGAGAATCTAAAGAATGTACAATACCTCTTCCATCCCCACTTTCCATCTTTATTTCAGCATAAGTACCATGTCATTTAGAATGTGAAGGATGTGTGTGTGTGTGCTCCCCGTCCCGTGTGTGGGTGTGTAGACTGTAGACTCGTCTGAATTAAATGCTGCTCATTGTCTAGAGGCAGGTCACCGCCAGTGTAATTATCTAATATGTTTAAGTCTGTGTCTGTCTTTGTTTTTGCGTGGTGCAAAAGACAAGTTAATGAGAGGTCCAGCTGTCTAATTACCAGGTGCAAAATTTGAGGTCAACTTCTTCAGTGCACATGACACTGATATTTAGAAACTGATCTCTGTCTGTGGCTGAGCTGAGTAGTGTATGTAAGGCCTGTTTCAGGCTGCACACACAAGCAGTATGTAAGCAAAGCAGCAGTAACATGCCAAGCTTTCATGCTGTCCCAAAAAAGTGATATGTATTCAGTACGTTTTTTGCTTTATTATTACACAATACCAATGATAATACCAATAGTTTTATTCAGCAAGGACACATTCAACTTAATCAAAAGAGACATTATAAAAGACATGGTTACAAAATATTTCTACTTCAAATGAATGCTGTTCTTTCTAACTTTCCCCTTACGTCATCAAAAAAATTGTGTCGTCCATAATTTTTTCCAAACACGAACCAACCCCCCCGAGACCCATTTAAGCTTAAATTTCGTTTTTCGTTCTTGGTGGAAAAAGAATAAACAGCTGAATATTCAAGTTCTACACGTGGCGGAATTAAATGCACCCCATTTCTGCCGGATTGGTCAGCTGAAGATCAACGTGCCATCATCAGTTACTTCGCAGTAGCATGCAGAGAAAATAGTCCTCCACCCAGCTGCAGTTGTAGGGATCTAACGCAGTTATTTGCAGACTAATGTATAGCTCGACACAACTCATACCGGGGTAGAGTATAGGCAGGGCTTTCTTCTGTGTATATATAAATTCTATTCTTTGCATCAGCTGGGCATGGCAGGGTATGATATGACAGCTGTCTTAGCCTACCGTGCTCACCCAGTAAGTCTGTTTAAGTAATTAATTAATTTGTTTCAAAATAAATATTTTAAACACTAAGACAAAAAGGAAGGAATAATAAATTGGCTTGGGTATATATAGGCCTATAATGTTCACGCAAGAACTGTCATTCTGACTGACAACCGGAGAACAGCAGATATTAAATAGCCTACTGTTAGAGTTATATAATGTAGTATTGTGTAAAATTGATTATAATTTATATCTCAAAAGGATATGCACTTGTGCGCGGCGTGAGCTGCTGCACACTCGCACTGCAATGCAAGATTTTCATAAAATATAATAACTTGCAATTTCAGTTTGTTTCTCAACAAACCCTCAGTTTACCTTCAGAGGGGAAATAACTTAATTCTCTGTCATTTATAGTCGTATGGTAAAATGTATTTTTATTTGTGTAACGTTACGTTCAAAATAACTACAAAATGTCATGCCTTTGAAAAATAAAGAGAACAACAGAATGCACTGCTCTAGCGCGTCTCGGTCTCCTTGAGCATCTTTCTGGAGCATGCCACAAACATAAACCACAGAGAATACTCATCTTTTAAAAGGCTTCATATAAGCGTTAAATGCATCATAATTCACTTTGTAATAAATCACAGTAGGCCTATGTATCATGATAAAAACTTTACAGTCTGGAAATACTTTAGGCTATAGCAAATTATTTCTCGGACCTCCTATCACTTTAAGAACCGCTGGTATACACAGAAGAAAGACCTGTCTAGACTCTGCCCTGGTACGAGTTGTGTGGAGCAATTCATTAGTCTGTTTGATGAGAAAAATATGAAATGTAGTTGCAATAAAATGGGTTATTAATCCGTACAACTGCAGCAGCAGAGGACTATTATTCTGCTGCGTGATACTGCGGAAGAACTGATGACGGCACGGTTTGATCTTCAGCTGACCAATCAGCAGAAAGGGACGTTTAATTCCCGCCCACATGTAGAAAACTAATATTCAAGCTGTTTATTCATTTTTCCACCCAAGAACGAAAAAACTAAAATAAGAGGAATTTTAATTTTTCGTTTTTGGGAAAAAAACAAAACACGAAAAAGGATCCATTTTCTAATTTTTCTACTTTCAATATGAAATCAAAAAACGAATGATCGAATGATACACGGATTATCCTGTGACACAAAAATGCGTTCTTGTCTTAGGACAACTTTAACTTTTTTGACCCACTTCAAATGTTGACTACTGTATATTAAAAAAGCTATTTTAAGTTGTAATTATATTTTATAATATTACTGTTTTTATTGTATTCATTAAATAAATGCAGCCTTGGTGAACATATGAGACTTTTAAAAACATTAAAATAACGTCTCTCTCGTTTTTTTTTTCATCACTTATGTTATGTTAAGCTCACTCTTGTACATATGGTTTAATGCTTTCATCTGGTTTATGTGTTTTGTTCCAGACAGCACATTTTACAAAGTGCAAGTCAGAACATATCGAAACTTAAACCTCCACTGACTGTAAATACTGTCCATAAAAAGCTACTATGTCTGCTTAAAGTATCCTTTCCTCCCTTTTTGCCTTTCACTGCTCTTTTCGTCTCCTCGTCCTGTACACACTCCAGCTCTTTTGAAGGATATGTTACAGGCCGAATGCAGAACAGTCAGTAATTCAGATAAGATCTGATGGAGATATGGATCTTGCATTTCTTCTCCCGTGAGAGCAGCAAATTATACACACCAAAAAATTCCATTGAACAGTAACGGGGCCCCCAAACTACTGTTCATGTGATACTCAAACAGGTGTTATTTGCTGCACTTACACCCTATGGGACAGACGGATCCAATTTGCACCCTGGAGAAGAAGGCAATTTGAAAGGAAGTTCAGTTCCTCTGACTCACTGGCTTGTTTTAGAATCGCCTGTAGTGCAATTCTGTTTTATTTTTATCTTTGATAATTAGTTAAATCATTGCTATTTATTTTAGAAAAGAGACTTTACGACCTTTAATATACAAAAAGACTGTTTAAGGGTGTTTTCTTGAATACACTTTTGCTTTAATCTAAAGGGATAGTTCACCAAAAAATTCATTTACTTACCCTCATGTTGTTCAAAACTTGTATGACTTTCTTTCTTATGTGGAAATAAAGATAAGATAGTGAAGTATGTTTCGGTTGTTGATGACAACTGATGACAGAATTTTCTAATTTGAGTGAACTGTCCCTTAAAATTACAGCAAAACTGCTTATCCACAGACTAAAGGTAAAGAATGAAACGCAGATTAGTTATGGCAAGGTGTCACACAAATTATCGTTCCTGCTGGGCATGTTGGGAGTATTTTTATGCTTAGATTGTTATGTCCATGCAAGCGTCCCCCTTCTGTCCCCCTTCATGCTCCACGCATGAGCTCTGTTGACAGGAGACACACTTGCGCTATGTGTCTTTAGCTCTATTACCATCATAGCAATGAGCATCTGCCACCACATGTGTTTGCTAAATCACTTTTTCTGACATTAAAGAATGTTGAAGGCTGTTCAAACCACTTTGAAAGCTCAGTGCTGATGCAACACTTCTGGTTGCCTTCCCTTCATGTCTATGCAAATACCTCAAATATAGACCCATTTCAAGTTTTCATGTGAGGTTGCCTCTATAGCTTTCATTAGAAACTTAATATATTTCATAACACAGGCTCAGAATATATATTAAAGGGCCTGCTGGGGGATACAAGCAAATATTGGTTTTGAATAATACTGGCCTCTCTTTTCATGTAAATTGCATTAAATGGAGACCGGAGCTTTCAAGCTTCAAAAACGGCACACCATAAAAGTATCATAAAAGTTGTCCAGGCGTCTTCATTATATTTAAAGTCTTTTAAAGCCATAGCAGTGCAATTTTAGTATATATACATATACAGTTTTCATTTAAATTTAGTTTAAGTCATTTTATAAGCCTTTTGTCATTTTTATTATATTCTTTTCGTCTATTTAGCTTTTATTTTTATTTCACTTTTAGTACTTCAACTTCAACTTATGGTTTTTGAATGTTTTCGCACGTATAGTGAGATTTTGAATAGTTGTTGTTTCAGTTTTAGTTCAGTTTAGTTACACTGAGCCAGAGATAACTTTATGTGATAACCAGACATCACTAAAAATATTGACATCTTCTCTAGCTCTGTATGGTGTGAGAGAAGCAGTTATGTCTGATTCATGATTTTCTTTTTTTTTTAAGTGGCATCGCTCTGAATGATTCATTTAGTAAAATATATGTACTGTTTTAACTTTTTACACCAAAGTATTGTTTTTTAAACAAACAGTGGTTTAAAATACTTGTTACATTTACATGCCAAGTGCTAAATTAAATGAATGCAATACCTTTTTATTGAAATTTGTCCTTCTAAAGCTTAGGTTTACATTAATGCTCACTTATAAAGGACATACTTTCATTATAAATGAAAAATGTCAGACAAATCCGCAACTTTACCAAAGTGAGGACAAGATTTGCTTTTACATTCTCCTTTCTATATTCCCAGGAGCAAGATTCTTTCCCAAATTTTCATTAAGTTTGTATTCTCAACAGTGGTGGCTGTAGGTGTCACTTCACTTTAAAATTATGTGTGGCTTTGACATATGACACCTTCTCAGTGCATGTTCGTTTGTGTGTACTATATGTGTTCGCCCCAAGGGTGACACTCTTTCTCTGGAAGAGAACTCGAGGTGCATAACTGACCGGATCTCATTCCATGAGTCCTTGAGAACACCCCAAATTCACATTCAATCCAAACACTTTCTGGTTTGCCTAATTAATTAGCTTGCCCAAGTAAACTCATTAAAACAGATCCTGAAGGGCACTGCGATCTGTCCACCGTTTCTCCAGTAGGTCATTAAAGACATTTTCACATTATGCATTCAGTACAATCTGTTTTTAGAGTGTAATTAGGATGTGTGGTTCCCAACATGGCTGGTACTTCTCGCCAAGTCCCTACAGCATTGCGTCTTTCAAATGAAATCATGTCATCGCTTTTTGATTTCATTTGAGATGATTGTGTTCACAGAATGAGAGATGTTTTGTCCTCCTCGTCCTTGCTTTAAAACACAACTTATGTGTAGTTGGAGTGGACATCATTGTAGATTGGATATAGGTTTTTGGTTTTCCTTGGGCGTGAAAGATAAGACTGAATTGTGCTATACATTTCTTTCGGCTCCTTTATGCTTGTACGTTTCCTTCCAGACTGATTTAGATGCCTCTGGGGTGAAGTAACACTAGAGTTGCACTTTAAAGAATGTTTAGGAACGAATGAACCTTTCACCCTTTGCCCTCTTCCGGTCAGATGATTTTCCAAGCCATCAGACCCGTCTGATTTAATTGTTTTGTAACGTGATACAGTATCATGACATAATGTTGATGGAATGATATGATATTCCATCATTCTTTTCACTGTATTTTTCCTGTCAGAGCTTTTCCGAGTGATGCAACCGATGGCATGTTTTGCAGGACAGGACATGAAGCGTTCACTGTCTTCTTTGTACACTTTTTTCACTCGCCGTTATTTTCCCTCAGAGTTGTTTACATTGGTGAGTGTGTGATTTGGTACAGCAGGAAGTCATAAGAGAACAATGAGGAGACGAGGAACAGGATGTCAGAGTGATGTGTCTGTGTGTATGTGTGTGCCTGGAAGGGGGGCTATTTACCTGCTTGGAGACACGGCTCTAATCGGCTCCTGAGATGAGAGCATGCATAAACGCACGCTAATTAATGCATATCAGTTGTCTGCTTTCATGTCAAATAGCCATTTGCTATAAAATAAATAGGGCTCTAGTGTGTGCGTGTTTATGAAGGAGTGTATTACAAGAGATTAGAGGTAATTGTAACTGAGACTAAATTGAAGCTGAAAACGCTGTGATTCAAAGGTAGTAGCGACAGATTTTCTTTTGTATTGTACAAGTGTAATGGAATGTTGAAAAATAAATAAATGTAGGACAGGGACTTGGTTCTTTGCATCAGTTGTTAATTGGCTTTTGATTATCCTTAGATCACTTTGCTGCATATTGTGTAAATGACATAGAATCTCGCTATGAGATGGACAGGAATTAATATCATTCTTACAATATTCTTCGGGTTCATCATTGTAGTCTTAAAAAGTCCCACCTAGGTAGTGAGGATGCATCTCGGTATGCTTCAAAATTTTCATTCCAGTAGGGTCGAAAACACCAATGTCAACATTTTGTGTCGCACGGAAGCATAATGAAAGTAGTAATTATCTGTAATCTTTGCAGATTGGTGCGGAGCTCCGCGAAAAAGTAGCAGAGCATTAGTCTTTTAGTAACACTGTGAAAATGATAGAAACCATAGATTATGAGGACAATATGAGTCACATGAGTAAACAGATCTATCGTTTTCAAAAGCCTCTGTTTTCACAGTCCACACTACAATGCAAAAACAGCGTTTTCAAATTGATCCACTTGGTAGACCATCTTCAAAAGCCACTCAGTGTGGACAAAAGGCCAAAATGTAGAGAAAAATTTTTTTTTTTCATGTTTATCTGGATTGTTTGTTGACGTAGTTATGACATTTTGAATTATATACACAGATGAATCATTCAAAGTAAGATCTATAACAAGCATTTAAAAAATAGATGAATTTTCATATCATGCCAAAAAGTCTCCTGTGCTTTGAAAGAGCAATCTCTGAGAATTTAAATTTCATTTGGAGGTTTTGAGAGAGATTGATTTGAGCAGCTTCACCACACTAACTTTCCTTTATTCTCCCTGTCAGATCTGCTCTGATGATCTATATAAAATACACCTCTATTTCTTGTAAATAATAATTATAAAATCTTCTGAGGAACTCATCCGATTATTTCCAAACCATGGTTTCCAAAACCTTCAGTGTTTCTCTCTTTCAATCCTCTGGGTGCTTCCAGTATTCCAAATTGCCCTAAATAATTCTTCCCCACTACATAATTAATGTTATGATTGCAAGCAAGCCAAATATTTCCTAAAATTTATTCTTGGTATAGCCAACATACTTTCCAAATGAACTCAACTCACAGGCCCTCATGTGTCTTACACCAGGGATATATGGACCTCATATTTTACACATTGCTAGCGAAGCAGGCAGACTGAAAGAAACAGGATGGCACATCCTGTAGCCAGCCAATCATATATCTAGAAAACTTGTGTGGCTGTGTGTTTACACATGTGTATGCTGGTTATTTTGAGTGCGAGCGGTCAGATGTTCAAGACTGAATTTGTTGTTATGTATTGATGACGTCAATTATTAAAAGCCTCTCCACAGTATTTTTCCACATAATTTCATTGAACCATTGCTGTTGAGTTGCAGACTGGTGTATCTATGGAGAGATTAATGGACAGGACTAGTTATGTTCATTTTAACCGGTTAACCGACCATAAGAATTTTTGACCGATTAATACAATAAGTTAAATGGTTTAAAAAGTAATTTGTACATTTTTTTTCAGTAATTTATCAAAATATTTAAAAAGGTTTCCTGCATGGTGAAATACGCTACGCGTTATAAAAAAATGGGGGGGCATAAGTCGAAACGATAACTGAAACCAAAGTTTGGGTCATCATTCCACACAAAAATCAAATGTTTCCGTATTCGCCAATGTAGTTGATGACAATAATTATGGATGCACCAATACCACTTTTTCCAGTACTCGATACCGATACTTTTATTTTTGTTACTTGCCGATACTGAGTACCTATACCGATATTTTTATTGCATTTGTAAATTTTTTAAATATTGGGTACAGAAACCAAAAGGGTATGTATAATGTTAGTTGGTTAACTTAATTTATCAAATAGATAGTCAAACCAAAATTTATTCAGACACCTTCAACATTTCTCACATTATCACAGTTTATTCGCTATAGTTAGAAAATGGTAATAAAATATAACAAGAACTCAGAGTTAAACTGTGTCAGTACAAATTCATCTTGATAATGTTAGATAATTTGATAGAAAGGTATGTAATAGATTAAAATCAACCAAAAAAATTCAGACAGCTGTTAGCATGACAGTATTTACACAACTATCAATAATTAGTCGGGCAACCCTTAGCCTTAATGACAGCCTGTAGTCTCCTGGGCATGCTGTCACTCAGCTTCATGCAAACCTGAACTTCAATTTTTTTCTCAGACTCGGTCTGAATAATTTTTGGATTTGTATCAATTTTCTGGGTAGTCCACTGTATGAAGAATTTTGGGTATAAGTATCACGTTTACTTTTTTGGGTTTCCTCACTTACATAAATGAACTATAGTGTCCTGCACCCACTAGTAAAAAAAAAATATCAAATGATATCTGGTCTCTGAATAATTTTTGGTTTCACTGTATATTCTTCGGTTATTTTCACACTTAATTATGCCCATTAAAATGTATTTTACAAGTTTTTGTTACTTTCACTGTTAATTTTTTGCTCTATGGTACATCATCTTTAATTTAATAGCATTAGAGCTGCTCCATTGCAGCGGCTCAGTACTGTAAACACACGCTTTGCTGTAATAATGCAGGAAACCACTCATTATAAATCCAGGGAGACCCAGTATGGTATCGGGGCATCCCTACAAATTATATTATGTATGTACGCACTCGTTGTTCCAATTCTAATTTAAAATAATCTTGTTGGTTAACGGTTATCAATCGGTTAACGAGCTTCGGTTGTCGGTTAGGAAAAATAACTGAAATGAACATCCCTAGACAGGACACTCTGACAGCCATAAACTCTCCATGCTGTTCCTTCTATAGGAAATAGAAAAAAAATGGGCTGATGAAAATATTGGAGTAAATTTCAATAAGCTGGATGTTATTTGCCATCGGTCTGAAAGCTCTTCTCTCATTATTTCACTTTCTCTCCCTATTTTTCCATTTCCTCTCTCATAATTGGATTTGAGTGATTAAGTTTTCAGGAAATTTCTTAAGACCAGTAACTCGAAATTGGAAATGTTTAAAAACCTTATTTTCAGACTTTTCATTATCCTTCCCATGAAATCATTTGACAAGAGCATATTGAAGTACTTGTCCCTTATATTAATAGCCAATGGCCTTAAGATATTTCACAGTCTTCAACTTTGATTTTCTACTGTACATTAAAATCTCTTGCAGGTGATATTTGATTCCATTCTTGTACTCGAGAGCATTTGATAGTACAAAAATCTGTGTAGTGTAAACATGATCTTCTTAGATAGTTTACCCAATAATTTGCAAAATTCTAAGTGAGTTTACCACTGAACAAATATATACTTTTAGGTAAGTGGTTGCAACAATTAATTTCAGCTTAGTTAAATAAACAAATTTAGTTAACTACTTCAGCAAAATTTGTTTATTTAAATGTAGCTAAAAAAAATGATTGCAACCACTTACCTTAATTTTTTTTAGTAAATTCAATGAATCATTTCTTCAGTGAACAACTATAGGTTTGGAACAAGGCGAGGGTGATTAAATGATGATCAAGAATTGTCATTTTTGGGTGAGTTCTACTTTTGTATCTTTTGTATGTTTTTGCCAGAAGATGAAGCCCTCATACTTAAATAACTTAAACGCTTTTTTGATGTCTATTTTGATTAAAGGCTTGATTTAACAAGTGAACCACCGTTGCATCTTAAAGTCGGATGTGAAATCCAAATTGGCATGTCTATTTTTTGCTGGAATTTGTAGGGTTATTATAAATAATTATCCCTGCATTCATCTTTTTTTTAATTAATGTGCCCTCGTAATCTTTGATCAGAAACGTTAACCTCCTCTCCCCCTCAAAACAACTCTTCTACTCTTCCGGTCACGAGCTATGGTGCAAGGACGGAGCTATCTGGAACTGCCAACCGCTGCAGTGACATCAGTGACGTTTGGAATAAAAACAGGGGGAAAAGCTGAAGCTGATGCTTCACTCTATAGCACTGACACCAGTCATAAGGGAGTACGTCACCCTTAAACGTTGAAAAGATATTATAATATTACGACAACATTACTCCTAGAACATCGCAAACTAATTATTATTATTTTTTTCATGAATATGACTTAACCCGATGGAGGACACGCTCAGTCATTCAGGCAGTCTCTCTCTCTCTCGCGCGCGCTGTTAGGCATGTTTTGTGCCATTGATCGTCGTCATCATCCTCAAAAAAAAAAAAAAAAAACATTTATGAATGCTAGCGGTGTCGGCGCCAAAGAAGCCCCAAACTGTCCAACGATACAATCAATTTCATGAAGGATGAAATCAAGTCCTGCCCTCTCATTTCAGATGCCGTTTCACTCGTATATACGTCACAGCAGAGAAGAAAAGTCAATCGCAACTTCCGTTTCATGCCGATTTTTAACTGAGATACTAATGACATTAGCTCAACCTTCTCCTGAACAAGGCAAATACTATGAAGTTCTAAATTTTGATTTCCTGCGTCAGAGTCTTAAAAGCAGCTAAGTAGCTCATAAGAGATGCCATTAATCTATTTGTGCTTTATCAGTGGATACATAAAAAACAGATAAACAGCTTTATATTATATATATATCTATACCAGGATCTACAAGAAAGTGAGTACACCCTTCACTTTGAAATATTTTTATTATATAGTTTCATGTGACAACATTGAAGAAATGACACTTTGCTACAGTGTGAAGTAGTGAGTGTACGGCTTGTATAGCAGTGTAAATTTGCTGTCCCCTCGAAATAATTCAACACACAGCCATTAATGTCTAAGCTGCTGGCCACAAAAGTGAGTACACCTTTAAGTGAAAATGTCCAAATTGGGCCCAGTTAGGCTTTTTCTCTTCCCGGTGTCATGTGACTCATTAGGGTTACAAGGTCTCAGGTGTGAATGGGAATCAGGTGTGTTAAATTTGGTGTCATCGCTCACACTCTCTCATACTGGTCACTGGAAGTTCAACAAGGCACCTCATGGCAAAGAATTCTCTGAGGATCTGAAAAAAAGAATTGTTGCTCTACATAAAGATGGTGTAGGCTATAAGAAGATTGCCAAGACCCTGAAACTGAGCTGCAGCACGGTGGCCAAGAACATACAGCAGTTTAACAAGACAGGCTCCACTCAAAACAGGTCTTGCCATGGTCGACTAAAGAAGTTGAGTGCCCGTGCTCAGCGTCATATCCAGAGGTTGTGTTTGGGAAATAGACATATGAGTGCTACCAGCATTGCTGCAGAGGTTGAAGGGGTGGGGGGTCAGACTGTCAGTGCTCAGACCATACGCCGCACACTGCATCAAAATGGTCTGCATGACTGTCGTCCCAGAAGGAAGCCTTTTCTAAAGATGATGCACAAGAAAGCCCGCAAACAGTTTGCTGAAGACAAGCAGACTAAAGACATGGATTACTGGAACCATGTCCTGTGGTCTGATGAGACCAAGATAAACTTATTTGGTTCAGATGGTGTCAAGCGTGTGTGGCAGCAACCAGTTAATTGAGGGAACCATGAATGCCAACCTGTACTGTGACATACTGAAGCAGAGTATGATCCCCTCCCTTCGGAGACTGGGTTGCAGGGCAGTATTCCAACATGATGACGACCCACTGCCTGCTAAAGAAGTGAGGTAAAAGGTGATGGATTGGCAAACATTGTCTCCGACCTAAACCCTATTGGAGCATCTGTGGGGCCATCCTCAAACGGTAGGTGGAGGAGCGCAAGGTCTCTAAAATCCACCAGATCCGTGATGTCGTCATGGATGAGTGGAAGAGGACTCCAGTGGCAACATGTGAAGCTCTGGTGAACTCCATGCCCAAGAGGGTTAAAAAAATAATGGTGGCCACACAAAATATTGACACTTTGGGCCCAATTTGCACATTAATGGCTGTGGTTGAGTATTTTGAGGGGACAGCAAATATACACTGTTATACAAGCTGTACACTCACTGTTTTACATTGTAGCAAAGTGTCATTTCGTCAGTGTTGTCACATGAAAAGATAGAATAAAATATTTACAAAAATGTGAGGGGTGTGTACTCACTTCTGATGAGTACGACAGATAATAGTGTGTGTGTGTGTGTGTGTGTATATATACAGTGGGTACGGAAAGAATTCAGACCCCTTAAATTTTTCACTCATTGTTAAATTGCAGCCATTTGCTAAAATAATTTAAAAAAAATTTTTCCCTCATTAATGTACACACAGAACACCATATTGACAGAAAAACACAGAAATTGTTGACATTTTTGCAGATTTACTAAAAAAAGAAAAACTGAAATATCACATGGACCTAAGTATTCAGACACTTTGCGCAGTATTTAGTAGAAGACCCTTTGATCTAATACAGACATGAGCGTTGTGCGGAAAGATGCAACAAGTTTTTACACACTGGATTTGGGGAGCCTCTGCCATCATCCTGCCCTATCCTCTCCAGTTCTGTCAGGTTGGATGTTAAACGTTGGTGGACAGCCATTTTTACGTCTCTCCAGAGATGCTCAATTGGGTTTTAAGTCAGGCTCTGGCTGGCCATTCAAGAACAGTCACAGAGCTGTTGTGAAACCACTCCTTTGTTATTTTAGCTGTGTCCTTAGGGTCATTGTCTTGTTGGAAGGAAACCTTCGGCCCAGTCTGAGGTCCTAAGCACTCTGGAGAAGGTTTTCATCCAGGATATCCCAGTACTTGGCAGGCATAATCTTTCCCCTCGATTGCAACCAGGGTTTTTTTTTTTTTCTTTTTCGGGGGGGAGGGGTGCCCCTAGTCCCTGCCGCTGAAAAACACCCCACCGCATGATGCTTCCACACGCTTCACTGTTGGGACTGTATTGGACACGTGATGAGCAGTGCCTGGTTTTCTAGACAATACGCTTAGAATAAGGCCAAAAAGTCTATATCTTGGTTCACCAGAGAATCTTTGTCTCAAACATATTGGAGTCCTTAAGGTGTATTAGCAAAATCCATGAGGGCTTAATGTGTCTTGCAATGAGGAGAGGCTTACCGTCGGGCCCACTCGGCCCATTAAAGCCCGACTGGGGAGGGCTATGCAGTGTGGTTGACTTTATACAACGTTCTCCCATATCCCGAATGATTCTCTGGAGCTCAGCCACAGTGATCTTTGGTTCTTCTTTACCTCTCTCACCAAGGCTCTTCTCCCCCGATAGCTCAGTTTGGACGGACGGCCAGCTCTAGGAAGGGTTCTGGTCATCCCAAACGTTTTCCATAGGATTATGGAGGCCACTGTGCTCTTGGGAACGTTAAGTGCAGCAGAATTTTTTTGTAACCTTGGACAGATCTGTGCCTTGCCACAATTCTGTCTCTGAGCTCGTCAGGCAGTTCCTTTGACCTCATGATTCTCATTTGCTCTGACATGCATGTGAGCTGTAAGGTCTTATATAGACAAATGCGTGGCTTTCCTAATCAAGTCCAATCAAAATAATCAAACACAGCTGGACTCAAATGAAGGTGTAGAACCATCTCAAGGGTGATCAAAAGAAATGGACAGCACCTGAGTTAAATATATGAATGTTACAGCAAAGGGTCTGAATACTTAGGATTATGTGATATTTCAGTTTTTCTTTTTAATTAAATCTGCAAAAATGTCAACAATTCAGTGTTTTTCTGTCAATATGGGGTGCTGTGTGTACATTGAGGGAAAAAAATTAACTGAAATGATTTTAGCAAATGGCTGCAAATATAACAAAGAGTGAAAAAGTAAAGGGGGTCTGAATACTTTCGTACCCACTGTATATATATACTGTATATACTAGTGCTGTCAAACGATTAATTGTGATAATCGCATCCAAAATAAAAGTTTTTGTTTATTTAATATATGTGTGTGTACTGTGTATAGTATTATGTATATATAAATACACACAAACACATGCATGTATATATTTAAAAAAAAACGTTACATTTATATATTCAATATATTTATATATAATATACATATACATATCATTTCATGTAAATCCAAAGGGGTCTATTTATGCTTTTTCAATTTTAGTCAGTTGTGTAGTGTGTATGTTGGGAATAAAAAGATCTAGAAAGTTAAAATCTCAAAGTCCACTCCAAAGGGATATATTTTGTTTTTTAAAAATCCCTTTTCGAGAACTACAACGAATGGCTTGTTTGGACTACAGCGTTTGTTTTCTGGGTTTTGTTATATCACAAAGCGGCCCATTAGAATATCTTTTAAAATAATTCCCGCCTACGGAAATTGTAATGGTTGGGGAGGGGTGAGGTTGTGGTTAGAGCGCTTGGTTGAGTGAGCGCACGAGACAAGACGACGAAGAAGAAGTGCTACTGCAGAGTTAGTGCATCAGAGAAAAACAAGAAGAGCAGCTGCTGTGTTGTAGCCTCAAATTTTTGGCATGTCTAAAACAGCTGTTCTCATTTCCAGTCCTTGCGTACCCCAGCTCTGTACATTTTGTGTGTTTCTCTTATTGCTTCATACGTTTGTTATAAGTGCTCTGCGAAGTGGACATTACCGGATATTCCTTAATGATAGTTGAAGGGAGCGTCTATGTTTTCCTCAAAGGGCATTAAAGTGCGCGAGACTTGAATTTATATTGTATTTATTTACAGTGGTATATTATGTCCCACTTCACGCTTTTCTTGTAAGTTTCGTTTGTGTGTGAAGACGCTTCTGGATGTGGCGCAGCGCAAATCTGTAAATGAATTTTCGGAAGTGAAGTAAACTTCAACGGATTTCCCCTGCTCAGGGATTAGGGAGCAGTGGACACTGTGTAGGGAGCATGTCAATCGTTACACAGTTCATGCACGGAGCTCACTTATAACGAGATGATCTGACTCAGGTGTGTTAACAAAGAGAGAAGTGCAAAACATGCAGAGCGGGGGTACACAAGGACTGGAAATGAGAACCGCTGTTCTAGACATTCTTACAAAGCATACACGAACATAGCTGGGCGCTGCGGACAGAAACGAACGGCACCGCCCGGTGTGGCCTACACTCATAGAAAATGATGTTTTTGAATTTTAAAGACGTGGCGCGACGGTGCGCGACTGCCTGAAGCGCTGTTTTTTTCACCTCCGTGCCCAAACGTCTTTTTTTGGGCTTCCGAAAGCAGATGATGTTCAGGAAACAGTTGTTGCAATTTATTTTTTAACTCTGTTGCTGAGCATTATAACCTCAATTTGTTATTGTGTGCTGCGCATTTTACTGAGGGCAGCTTCCACAACATGAGGGAGTACATTGCCGGATTCGCCAAAAGCTTTTGTTTTGTTTTGTTGAAAGACAGAGCAAGGGGTGTTCGCCAATCACAACGCACTGGGACAGCTAACCAATCACAACACATTTTGTTTTTCGGAAGGCGGACCATCATCAAAGCCGGAACTAATCGAGCCATCGAGCCATTTGTGCCAGGATGGGGAGAAAGTTATTGTAATAATGTAAATTATGTGAAAAATAATGCGTTTTCTTTTTTTAAACGAAGCATTAAGAGCTGTTCTAGTACACCCCCAAAACAAAATCAAGACTTTGTAAAAGAGCATGATAGGACCTTTAATTTTTGCCTATAAAACTGTAGTGCTAGGAATTTAATACATAATAAATGTACACAGTACACACACATATATTATGTAAACAAACACTTTTATTTTGGATGCGATTAATCGTTTGACAGCACTAATATATATATAAATATATATAGATAGATAGATGATAGACATAACACAATATCATTACTAAGAAGCACGTCTGTTTCATAGATGTTATTGTGTCATTGACCCATTTTCCTACATCTCTGGTTTTCCTGTCTGTCTTGTAAAGATTGTGTCTATGTTTATGTGTGCATAAGGAGTATGGTTGGAATTCTGCAGCTATTTTAAAAGCCTTTCTTAGTTTAGACTGCTTCTCTCTCCATCCATCGTAACATCTCTGTGTCTCTTCCTGGCAGCGTCTCATGAAAGGTTATGGACCAGACCTTTTGTTCCAGCATACTATCTTGACTATTTCAACCGCATTTCCAAAGAAGTTATTCTCATTCACTGACAGGATATGACACAGCACAAACTAAAAACAGCCTCAGGCAGTCATTACTACATCTTATCCTAGTGTTAGTGTCTTTAAAAAAATATTCTGGTTGCCTTATTGTGAATAATAGCACATATGTGGCAGATCTTCATTATTCTGACAGTCAAATCCAGCCACTGATCTTTAGCACAAGCATCTTGGTATCCAGAACTCATTGCAAAAGCTGTCGTCAAATCACACATTCTAATCAATCACAAAGAAGATAAGACGGTGTTAAACTGAAACCCCTCAACCTCTATGCATCTCTAATGCAGCTTTGAAGGCTACTAAAAGGCACCTGAAGATTGTCAAATGATCACATGGCAAAGGCAACAACTTCTGCCTGTGCTGTGGTTCATCCCTCAAGCCCCTTTCTAAGGAGCTAATCAAGAACCTTTGAAAGAGAGATTTTTATGACGTTCATGATGAATTGAATTGCAGGTTTGATCTTTGACCTAGAGCTTGATTGTCTTAGAGATGAGATGGAAACCTTGAAAAAAAAATCTGCTCTTCGTGGCATGGCCTCTCATCAAGGTCTCGTAAATGAGGGCTTTGAAAGGAGCAAATATCCCGGGTCTCATAAAGAGAGCCTGCAGATTTTGCCTTTAGACTGTGTTTGTGTGTGTGTGTGTGACTAGGTGTCCTTTGTTGCTCAAGGTCATAGTGGAGCGAGAGTTTTTTTTTTGTTTTTTTGGGGGGGGGGGGGGGGGGGGGGGGTGGTCTGAAAGTTCATATTCAGAGATGGATGAAAATGAGGCACTTGCAGTTTTACTAGCAAACAAATAAAACATCTTGAGGTCAAGTTATTTCCATTTCAATCAGAGATATGTAGCACGGGCCACCCACATTCAGTCACAAATCACATGGGTCTTTCTTTTAAAAATGAATTCTGGTTTTACATGACACTACACAATTGTTGAAATGTTGAAAAGTTTTATTTGCATAGGACACTCGTTAATTGCAGATGTTTCAAGTACAAGTATGGAAACCCAGTTTCCCTCCATTGAAGGTCATTCCACCAAACTTTGGACACTTCAGATGCTCATAAAAGAAAAGGGAATCATCTGAATTAGTGTTAACCAAGTTCCCTTCAAGAATATTCGAGCTGCGTCGAGGTCGCTTTGGGAACGCCTCTGTGTGACCGCGTTCTGAAGCACGTGTCAAATCAGCCCAATGGAGTAGCGAGACGTCACGAGCGGGGTGACGTAACTACCAGAAAGTATAAAAGCGCATCCGGAAGAGCGCAAGTTAGCTTCTGTTCTTCAGTAGTGCTCTGTGTATGTGTCTGTCTATTTATTGTTGTCTGTCCGCACAAGCATATATAAAACAATCATGAAAAAGTCTATGGCGAGCGAACAGCATTACAAACACTGTGTTTCTCCCTGCCCACGATATCTGGCGGGGGGGGATACACACGATTTGTGTGTCGTTTGTTTGGGAGCGGAGCATGCATGGTCAGCTTTCGAGGAGCTGATTGCCATCACTGCGAGTTACTCTCGCTGCATATACTCCGCTCTCGCCTGGCTGTGTTTGAAGAGACCGGCCAGGCTCGCGATCCCGCTGGCAACGGTCAAGCTGTTGCCGAGGCAGAGCGCAGACTGTTGTCGCGGGGATCGCAAGTGGATTTAGCGGAGAGATCCGAGACGGTCTTGTCCTTTTCTCGGTCCTCACCCGCTAGATCCACGGCTCTCTCTCAGTGTTCGGAAACCCACACTGCGGTTTCTTCCCACCCCCCCAGAGAGAGAGAAAGCCAGACGCTTCATCTATCTTCCTCCTCCGAGGTGGATGTGATGAGTGTCGAGACAGAGGAGACTGTGGACTCGCCACCACAGTCCCTCGCATATGAGGTGTGATTCGTGATTATAGGGTGTGTTTCGTGCATTCGCCAAAATAAAATATAGTTTGGCCAGCCTAGAAACAGGACGCTCGTCCTAAAAATAATTAGACGAGCGTTTTCTGAATCCAGATCACAGCCTTCACGACGGGGGTCTTCCATTTTTCCCCGATCTCCATGCTGAGGTGTCAAGATCGTGGGAGAAACTGTACTCATCCCGTATTTACAGCCCCACAGTCTCGAATTATTCAAAAGAACATCGTGGGGCTGAATGAGAAGGGATATGGGGCGATTGCCAGTGGTGGAGCAGACGCTTGCGAGCTATCTCTACCCATCCTCAGCATCGTCCCTGAAGGCCCCGAAGCTGCCGACCAGGCGTTAGGCTTACATCGAGTCTGGTTGCGAAAGCTTATACGGCGGCAGGTCAGGCTGGCACATGTTTGCACACCATGGCGGTGTTAAGCTTACCAGGCTGACCTGCTCAGGGGTGGGACTGCTGAGCGGGAGCAGCCCAAGCCATCAAGCTCCTCATATCGCCAGTCTCAAAACAAAGCGTTGCAACCCGCACCCCTCCATAGAAAGATCGGGGGTCGGGGTGATGCTCTCAGTCGGGGTCTTCTAGACCGATAACGGATCTGCGGACCGTTATTTTGTACCTTGGCTAAATGGTCCTACCATTGTCAGGTCCTTGAGGGCAGGGCCCACTTGGCGGAGGAACAAAAAAGGGATAACACCTCAGTATACGGTGCCCAAAATTATGCTCAGTGCCCTCACGGAGGTTCATTGAACCCCTGCCACCCTCGGTGCTTCAGGACCCAGTAGGCTCTGGCGAGCAAAATTCCAAGCTGCCGCCCGGCGACGGTACGGCACCGGAGAGCTCGCCCCCTCAAGTGAGGGAGCTACAGCAGTCAGATCGGTTGTTCCCTCAGTGCCCTCATGAAGGTTCACTGATACCCCTGCCACCTCGGTGCCTCAGGGCTCAGTGAGCTCAGACGAGTGAATTCCCAGCTGCCGCCCGGCAACGGTGCAGCACGGGAGAGCTCGCCCCCTCAATTTAGGGTGCTACAGGCCTCCGGGCTTCAGGGCCAGTGAGATGATGAACGAAAATTATTTGCCCAAGCTGCCGCCTGGCAACGGTACGGCACGGGAGAGCTCACCCCTCAAGTGAGGTTGCTACAGCAGTCAGGTCGGTTGTTCCCTGTCGTTCATCCACTTCAGGGCACCGAACTGGCTCCTCTAATAAAACCAGAGGCCAGCCACGAGAGGCTGGTTCTCTTAGTAGATTTTCTGGTAGTGTGGAAACTTTTACCAAATATCTCAAAATGGGTCCTGCAGATTGTAGAGAAAGGTTACAGAATCCAGTTCGGTTCTCATCCGCCTCGTTTCAAAGGGGTCATCCCCACACTAGTGGGCCCAGAGCAGGCTCTGGTAATGGAACAAGAAGGAGATACTCTCTTGAGGAAGGGGGCCAAAGAACGTGTTCCACCTCTCTCGAGAGCGTCCGGGTTCTACAACCGTTACTTCACCGTTCCGAAGAAGGATGGGGGGTTGCATCCGATTTTAGATCTCCGTCTTCTGAACCGCACTATCAAACGGCTTCGGTTCAAGATGCTCACTATCAAGCAGATAGTATCTCAAATCCAGTCCGAGGACTGGTTTGTTACGATAGATCTCAGAGACGTTATTTCCATGTTTCCATCCTTCCTCAACACGGGAAGTTCCTAAGGTTTGCTTTCGGGTGAATCATACCAATATCGAGTTCTTCCCTTCAGCCTGTCACTCTCAACCCGCACTTTCACGAAGTGTGTGGATGCTGCTCTGGTTCCCTTGCGACTCCAGGGCATCCGCATACTCAGTTATATCAATGATTGGTTAATACTAGCTCAATCGGAGCAGATGGCGGCTCGGCATCGAGATGTCGTCCTCGCCCATATGAGAGAGCTGGGGTTAAGACTAAATGCCAAGAAGAGTGTTCTTTCTCCACTACAGAGAACCACTTATTTAGGCATGGTGTGCGACTCAACCTCGATGCAGGCACGTCTGTCTCCTGCTCGAATCGAGTCAATCCTCACGACAGTCACGAGAGTAAGAGAAGGCCAATCACTCACTGTCAAACAGTTTCAAAGACTATTGGGTCTGATGGCAGCTGCATCCAACAAAAGACCTTTTGGCCTGCTGTACATGAGACCCATGCAGTGGTGGCTCAGAACCAAGGGATTTCCCCGAGGGGGAATCCGCTTCGCATGATCAAGGTCGCGCGGCGATGCTTATGTGCCTTAGACATGTGGAAGAAACGTTAGTTCATGGTTCAAGGCCCGATGTTAGGGGCTACTTGTCGTAACGGAATGCTAATGACGGATGCCTCTCTCACGGGCTGGGGAGCGGTCATAAGTGGCCGCTCTGCCCAGGGTCTGTGGTAAGGCCATCATCTCTTTTGGCACATCGACTGCCGGGGAATGCTGGCCGTGTTTAGAGCTCTGACACACTTCCTTCCAGACACACTTCCTTGTCCGCACAGACAACACATCGGAGGTCTCCTACATCAATCGGCAGGGGGGTCTGCGTTCGCGCCCCTTGTACAAGCTGGCGTGCCAGATCCTTCTGTGGGCTCAGGGGAAGCTCCTCTCGCTAAGAGCAGTTTACATCCCTGGGTATCTAAAATCAGGGGGCAGATATCCTGTCGAGAAAAGGGCTGAGGCCCGGGGGATGGAGGCTACACCCCGAGGTGGTGGAGCTCATTTGTAGGGAATTTGGCCAGGCGGAAGTGGAACTATTTGCGTCACAGGAAACGACACACTATCCGCTCTGGTTCTCCCTCACACATCCAGCTCCACTGGGGCTGGATGCCATGGTACAGACGTGGCCGAGGCTTCGTCTGTACGCTTTTCCCCCAGATCGCTCTGCTCCCGGGAGTTCTGGCGAGGGTACGCCGGGATGGGGTCCGTCTGTTGCTAGTAGCCCCGTTCTGGCTGGCCCAAGTATGGTTCTCGGACCTAGTATCCCTCCTCGACGGCTCTCCGCTGGAAATTCCGATCAGAAAGGACCTCCTCTCTCAGGCGGGGGGCGCCATTCTTCACCCCCGCCCGGAGTTATGGAAACTGTGGGCATGGCCCCTGAGGGGGCACAGCTCCTAACATCTGGTCTCTCAACTGAGGTTGTTGAGACTATACTCCAGTCCAGAGCTCCACCCACTCGAAAACTGTACGCCTTGAAGTGGAAACTTTTCGCTTCATGGTGCGGACAGCGACTGCAAGACCCAGTCAACTGCCCAACTGGTAGAGTTCTGGAGTTTCTGCAGGAGCGATACTCCGCAGGGTAATTTCCTTCCACTCTGAAGGTATACGTGGCGGCCATAGCTGCTTACCACGCCCTTCTGGGTGGCCAATCATTGGGAAGACACCCACTTATCACTCGTTTCCTCCGTGGCACCCTGAGGCTAAGGCCGGTACAGCGCACTAAGGTGCCCTCATGGGACCTGGCTGTGGTTCTGGAGGGCTTATGCAATGCCCCCTTTGAACCCATAGAAGAAGTTGCGGTCAAGTTGCTCACGCTCAAGACCATCTTTCTCCTCACTATTTCCTCACTAAAAAGGATCGGGGATCTTCAGGCACTTTCTGTTCGTGCCTGGAATTTGCTCCAGGCATGCTTAGGGCGGGGTATGTCCCTAAGGTGCCCACTTCTTCACAGGGGCCCATAGTACTTCAGGCATTCTATCCTCCTCCGTTCAAGGAAGTAGGCCAAGAAAGGCTTAATCTGCTCTGTCCAGTTCGAACACTGGACGCTTACGCACACAGAGCTGCCCCGTGGCATAAGGCAGATCAGCTATTTGTTTGTTTTGGTCCGCCAAAGAAAGGATCTCCGGCGACCAAGCAGACTATTAGTAGGTGTGTGGTCAAGGCCATCTCACTAGCCTATGAGTCTTCTGGCCTCCCATCACCTATGGGGGTTAGAGCGCACTCGACCAGGAGTATGGCTGCCTCCAAGGCTTTCAGCTTGGGTGTTGCCTTGCAGGATATTTGTGCTGCGGCAGGCTGGTCCTCTCAGCACACTTTTGTCCACTTCTATAACCTAGACCTGACATCTACCCCAGGTTCCCAAGTTCTCAAGTTCTCTCTTCGTGATGTGCTCGCAAGATACACACACAGGCAGGGACTTGGTAGTATGGCGCAGTGGGTATTCTTGTTCCCAAAGCGAATCTCGACGCAGTTCGAGTTCCTGAAGGGGAACGTCTCGGGTTACGTATGTAACCATTGTTCCCTGAGGGAACGAGATGCTGCGTCTCTTTGTCATACTCCCGGCATCCCTGCAGGCGCTACTTCATCAAAACTGGGTGGCGCCCGGCCGGATGCACTTTTATGCCTTCTGGTGCTTACGTCACCCTGCTCGAGACGTCTCGCTGCTCCATTGGACAGACTTGACACGTGCTTCAGAACGCGGTCACGCAAAGGCATTCCCAAAGCGAATCTCGACGCAGAGTCTCGTTACCTTCGGTGAACCATGGTTACATACGTAACCTAAAGATGTTTTCTGAGGAGACACAATCACTTTATATGATTAACAGATGTCAAACATGCTTAATTAACACAAGAGACAAACCTCAGTGGTTCTCGCATGTCAACAAGCACTGTTGAGCTTCAGTTTATCATATTTGATGAGCTCTATGTATGTGTATGGTGAATAAAATGCTAAATTACATCTGTTCATCATAAATTAAATTTGGTTCATATGGATACTGATTACATGCTTTTATTTAAAGCTGCAGTCCGTAAGTTTGGCCTCTTTGTTGCCATCTCTGTTTTAAAACCTGCAATTGCAGCAGTTTGCGGAATTATCTTCCTTGCGTGGGTTGTGCACCGGCATGGCTCCAGCGTGGATCAATCTAGTGTTTTGAGAGTATGTGTGGCTGTCAGTCACCGCACCGGTGTGGATACTATACTTAGGAATCACAGATTCTAGCCTACGTCTTGGAATATATGACCCAAATAAGGCATTACAATAAATCGTGCTACCAATGGTGATTAAATCTAATAATCAGTTAGCTCATATCAATTCAAATCATTGATAATATTATTATGGTACTTGTTCGCAAATTTAATGTTACAAACATCAGCATTGCGTGACTCGTACGTAGTGTATGAGCGTGTAGATTTTCAATTTCTGTATAGTCTATCTCTAAATGTCATACCATTGAGTGCTATGTATATACAGTTGATATATACAACTCCATATATATGTGTAATCCAAGGCAATCTCTAATCAGATGCACATTTAAAACTGGAATATAATTTCATTTCAGTCACATGTGTTTCAATCTTTTCTGGATTACATTCCACCATCAAAATGATAAGTTTAATTTTTCCAGCTGTTGTCAAGGTTTTGCCCTGACACTCTGTTTGTCTTGTGTTTGCTCCCTGTGTCTATGTTGTCTTGTGTCAGCACATTGCCTAGTTGATTGTATTTCTCAGCCATGTGCTTAGCCTCATCTGGTTTCCATGACACACCTCTTGTTAGCCTCTCATGAGCTTGTAGTGTAATTGCGCTCAACTGTTCCTGTGTGATTTTCCTCCCTATTTATTAGTGCCCTTGACAATATTTCTTGCTGGTTGTGGTAATTCTTTCCATCAACTGTGGTTGCTCTCCAGTCTCGTTTGTCTGTGTGATATGGGGCGATTATGTGTTCGGTCCGTTTGTTCTTGTGCTTAGTCTTGCCCTAGCTGTCTCTTGTAAATTCTATGTTTTTGTCTCTTGCTCCTTGTTTTGGATGCGGGCTGTTTTTGACCTTTGTGCCTTTAATTTAGTTCATTTAGTTCTTAGTCTGATCTTGTCGTTTTGGTTATTGTTCGGTTACTAAATAATAATATAATAATAATATTTAGTCCTTTTGTTTATTCGCTTCCGTCTTGGGAGTATTGTGTTTATGGGAGCTTGCTTTGTTGTGGTGTTCCTGTCCCTGTCCACTGGTTCCAGTGTCTGGGGTGGGATCAGAGTTTATGATCACCAAGTATCTGAGCTCGCTCTATGGTGCTTGCTTGGTCTCTCTCCGACCTGGTTCTTGCCACTCTGCTATAGTCTCTCTGCCAGTTGATGTCTGAGGCTGTTCCAGTGGCCTTCCCTAGCTATCTGTTTGTGTTCCTGTTGTGGTATCACCTGTGCACCTCACAGCCCTTTTGTATTGATCTGTTTTGTCAATAAACCCTTGTTACACTCACTGCAATTGGGTCCTCCTTCCAGATCCCTGACAGCTGTGGTGAGAAAGGGCTATAAACGATCATGGATCATCGCACACGATATACTAGTTGAGACAACTTCTTTGTTTACAGATGTGACGTAATTACGCAGTAGCATGCTCAAATTTTTTCACGTATTCCTACCAGTACCACTCTGGTTATGAACACTGGCTGGTTATGTACTTGCTCAAATATTGATTTCGGATCATTTTTAACCAAAAAAAGTTATGGACTGCAGTTTTAAGTATCAAACTTCGGTGGAAATGGCTTAATAGGGAGGGACAGAAATTCTTTCAGGTTATTAAAATATCTTAATTTGTGTTTCGAAGATGAACATGGGAAATTAATTTGTGATGGTAATTTTTGCCAGATTTTAGATTTTTGGGTGAACCACCCCCTAAGTAAAAAATAAAGGCTTGATTACTGCAATGCACTTTATGTTGGTCTCCCTGATAAGTCTATTAAGAAATTAGATATTCTCCAACCTTGAATTGTTTTAAGAAATCTTTAAAGACTTATCTTTTTAAAGCTGCTTACTGTAACTGAGTATGTTTTATACGCTTTCTTTTTATTGTGTTGTTCATTGCTGTTTTTATGCTGTTATGCTGTTTTCGTTGCTGTCTATTATGTGTTATGTGTTAGCGCTATGGTTTAAGAAACTCATGCTCGTTGTTGTAGCGCTTTGGGTTAAGAAAAGCTCATAAATAAAATGCATTATTATTATTAATATTATTAAAGTAATTGTGAAGTTTAAAATAAGAAATAAAATTGAAATTGTAAGAAAGTCACAAATTCTTTATTTTTCCTTGAGGCGAAAATAGGTTTCAAGACACTCTCTCAAAGAAAAAATAATCCCATATGAGATCTCTTTATTTTGCCATTCTTTTTATCCTAGACAACAACAAGATTAAAAAGGAAAGCAAATGGAAATCAGACTTTCCCTTTAAATCTCACACGTGTCTAGTTTCATAAGAGATCTCAATAATGCCATGAACCGTTTAAAGATTTGCCAGATAAATTATTATTTTCACAAATAAAAGTCAATGTGAACTTAAACATTTCTAATCAATTTCTTCCCAAATAGTTTTCTTTCAGAATTGTTTCTTAATTTCTTAAGAGCAACCTCTAAGATATTTACTGATATCTAAACTGTAAAAATGAATTTTTGATTCAGATTATGAGTGTTTTATAAAAAAAAACTACTGTTTCAATCTTTCTACTTCAAAATTTCACTAATAATTCAATGTGTTACTGGCCATTTCTTTGTGATTATTTGTGGAATTTATTTGTATTTTTGTACTGCCTTGTAAATTAAAGCACTGCATATTGAAGATCCATCCATAACAGTTTTGAGAAAAGTGTAATGTGTCCTTTCACATATTGGTCTGAAATCCTCACCTGATTGCAGTGGAAGTGAGTGACTCTCACCCACTTCTTTTGTGTCACACACACAGGGCTCCTGAAAAACTCCTGCTCAGTAGCGCCGCCGTGTTTGCGGAGCCGGCCGGGCGATGCTGGCAGTTCGCCCAATGGCTGCTCCAGCTTCACGGGTACATACCCTCTACAACAGCGCAGGATATCCACAGGTATAAAACATACATTCACATGCACAAACACATCAGAGCACCTGCACTTGCCACATAGACACATTCGATCAGTCTTTTAATTCAGAGGAAAGCCATCTGGTTTCTGTTGAACTGATTTTGCCCTGCAGTGCTGGATCATCCACGCGTAACGTCAGTGATTCAACACTGTAGGGCAAAATCAGTCTTCATTCCAAGTGTAGGATGTCTTGTCCTGTCATTCCCAAACAGAGCTCAAGATACAGTTTCACTCATGAGAAACAGTTTCTGGTTCAAACATGTTACAACAAAGCCCATATAAAGAGCGTCTCCCCTGGCCCCTGCGTTAATGGACACGTTTCACTGGTCTTATTCCTGCATGTGAGGTTTCAACATGATGTATTGTCATGCTGTAGGTCTCTTTGTTTTCAGTTGGTTTTCAGCTGTCGTACAGCAAGTTTGTTTTTTTGTGTGTGTGTCTTCTTTGTTAAGACCTTCGTTCATCTTTGGAACACAAATTAAGACATTTTTGATGAAATCCGAGAGCTTTCTGACCCTCCATAAACAGCAAGGGCCCTACCACGGTCAAGGCACAGAAAGGTAGTAAGGACATTGTTAAAATAGTCCATGTAACATCAGTGGTTCAACCGTACTTAGTGCTATGAGAATACGGATGTGGAGAGACATAGAGGAGGAATTGTTGAATAAAGTTGTTATTTTTGTTTTCTTTGCGCACAAAAAGTACAAAAAAAGTACAAAAAGATTGTGGTATACCATCACTGTCTATGCAGGGTCAGAAAGCTCCTGGATCTTAATTTGTGTTCCAAAGATGAGCGAAGGTCTTACGGGTTTGGAATTAAGGTGAGTAATTATTGACAGAATTTTCATTTTTGGGTGAACTATCCCTTCAAATATTCTTAACAGATGCAAGTTTTGAGTTTGCTGATGTAGTCATAAATGTTAGTCCTGCAGTCACTAATTTTATCCCTTAAAACTCATCCAACTTTGATAATCAAAATGACATATTTAAACGATTTTCCCAGTGAAAATATTGTTTTCATGGCTTAAAATTGCTTGAATATTACTCTACATCAGTGGTCCTCAACCCGCGAATTCGTCACGAATTCAAATGCGGCCCACCATACTGAACACAATTAAAAAATACTTTGTTTTACAATTTCTTTTAGTTTTTACATTAATTAAAAAATTTACTAAACAAATATAAGCTATAATGTTTTTGTTATGTAAAATAATTATAATGTTTTTCATAAAAAAAATTTTCAGACATGAGCAGACCTGTTCTCACGTAATTAATGTTACGCATTTAACGAACACTTACAAGCACTTTGGCAGAATTCAATTCAAATAGTCTTGTTTGAATATATGTTTGAATCAGAAACTGATTCCGAAGTAGAAGAGGAAAAGCAAATAATACAGGGTTGTCTGCAAGTCAATGCATTAGAATGCTAATGCATGTTATGTATCACTCTCTACAACATCAAGACACACAGCAGTAATTGATATCATTATGACTATGTTATTAAACAGCTAATAATGTGTTGCTAATGTTACACAAACCATGTTACACACCCGCTCGCCATGCAGACAGCTACCTCCTAGAAATCAACATCCTTAGGCGGAAACAGTTTGCTTATGATATGAAAAGCCCCAAGCCATAAGTTGACGGGATTGGTTATGTATTTGTGACCGCAATGGTGTTGACTGAAGAATTTGCATGTTTTGTTTTAAAGCATATTAAAAACACTGGATAGACATGTTAAAAATAACATTAAAAACTTATGACATCAAAAAATTTACATTAAGATTAAGCTATTTTTCTTTGTTAGTTCATTTGTAGTTCACTAATAATAACGAATGGAATTTTACTGTAAAGTGTTACTGGTTAATATGTAGCATATTAAAGGGGTCATATGATGCTTTTTTAAAGATCATTATTTTGTGTATTTGGTGAAAGAGAATATGTTGGCATGCTTTAATGTTAAAAAAACACATTATTTTTCAAATACTGTACATTATTGTAGGTCCTCTATGCCCCGACTCTCTCAAACGCTTAGTTTTCTACAAAACCCCCTCCTTTGACAAGCGCAGTCTGCTTTGATTGGCCAGCTGACCCAGTGCATTGTGATTGGCCCCCAGGCCGCCCGCACACCACCGCGCCCCCCGAACACCGTCGGAAATGTAACGCCCCTTACCATAATCGTGAGCTTCATCTTTCAAAATAAATGTAAAGACAGAGCCCGAAAAAGGAACAGAGTCACGTGACAGACACAGTGATGAAGCAGGTATGTGTTTGCAGTACACAAGCCACGGTTAAAGGGACCGCTCGACTCCACTTTGATGTGAGTGATGATGATCTCTTCTCCTCTCTCTCTCTCTCTCTCTCTCTTCAACACGGCGCAACAAAAAACACACACACACACCCACGATGCGCAAAACTCTGCATTTGAACAGTAAATAGCAAATACTTAAACTAATAAACAAAACATACTGATCAGAAAAAACGCCAGATTGTCATAGCAAAGTCAGAATTACCTCCTCTCCTGGTTCACGAAACGGTCGTCCATAAAATGCATTGCTGTTGTAAGTAATCTTAAAGATTCCTAAAGGCATCTACTTCAACCTCTACAAATGATTCAGAATGCAGCGGCCCGACTGGTCTTCAACAAGCCCAAAAGAACCCATGTTACACCTCTCTTCATCTCCTTGCACTGGCTACCGGTTGCGGCCAGAATCAAGTTCAAGACATTGATGCTTGCATTTAGAACAGCCACAGGCTCAGCACCCGCATACTTCCACTCACTACTACGAATCTACACCCCCTCCAGAAGTCTGATATCCGCTAGCGAGCGACGCCTCGTGGTACCATCACAAAAAGGCACAAAATCACTTTCCAGAACATTCTCATTCAACGTTCCTGGCTGGTGGAATAATCTTCCCACCCCTATCCGGAATGCTGAACCCCTGACAATTTTCAAGCGACAGCTGAAAACTCATTCGTTCGAAGCTACTTGACTTCCATAAAAAAAAAAAAAAAAAAATAAAAAAAAAAAAAAAAATATTCCTTCTCTTTTATAGCTTGCTTATTTGAACAAGGTCTAAGAACTTGGTATTACAACCACTTCTTGGGTCTGTTTGCCTCTCTTAAGAAGAATCGCTTTATGTATCCCCCAAGTGTAAGTCGCTTTGGATAAAAGCGTCTGCTAAAATGACTAAATGTAAATTGTAAATGTACTTCGGGAAGGCCAAAATAAAGTGCTTTTGCTTTTCGCCTAGAAACACACAGCGTCTCCATGACATGGCTGCTTCAACACTAACTGCGGTTACTGAAACCACGCCTTCTTTCTATGCGTGAACATTTGGGCGGCATTATGCTAATATTTCCACATAGTGAGGTAGATATGTGGGGGCGTGTTAGAACGAGCCGTTTTAGGGGGGCGTGGCAGAGTCTACTTTGATAAAGAACATCTCTTTGGATTTGAGACTAGTCTTTGCAACTTCAGGGATCTTCTTTATGCACCAAGAGCTTGTCACTCCAAAGAGAAAGGAAAACTTGAAATCGCATCATATGACCCTTTAAAGAAAGCTAGTCTTCAGCGTGATCACTCAACGGCATGTTTAGGCGGGATTGTGTATCTCAGGCATTTAACATGAGGACTTATGTAAATATTGTGGTTCAGAATGCATGAAATGTGTGGGTTGCATCAAAACGACCATCCTAGAAGTTCACAGCAGCTGTCATTTCCACAGCTGGCATAAATCTAAACAGGTTCCTGTAACTGCTAGCGAGCAGCCGCATTTGAAGTGTGAGAGAATGCTATAATATGGCTTTTTCTCTCTGGTTTGTGCCCACCATAATTACAGCCTTTTGTTGCAAGTTCAGAGAGAGCGAGCAGAACAAAGAACGGGATGCTGGGAAAAGTAGGCGAAGCTCCAGAAGCAAACATAGCTCAGCTTCTCTCCAGAACCTTTGTGATGTGGTCATGGCCCTAACTCGGAGGCTTCATATTACTAGCTTGCTGTAGAAAATAACTTTACTGGAAGGTGCAGGAAGAGCTGGAAACGAAGGCCGATATGTATTTCAACTCCATACAGTTCACTTAAAACACACTGACTGAGTCAGAAAGCACTAGTGAGGAGGCTACACAAAGCCAGCCTTGTGCTGTAGTTGCGCTTTGAGGAAAACAGTGTGAGAGGGAAAAAGACAAGAGAGTGGAAGGATGGAAAAGATTATCCACTGGAATGTCTGGGCTGACCTCAAATGGAGCGGACGGGCCCGGCAGCCAATAAGATCATGCTGCTTAGTGCTTCGGCTAATTTCTTCCTGATGATCGAGGCAGTTGTCTCCATAAAGCAGACAGAGGTGCTGCAGCGGGCTGAGCTAACATCACATGTGTAATGTGTTGGATGATTCAAGTGACAGATGCTTGTGAGGGAAAACTACACATTTTGCTGGCATTTGAGATTTACTTTAAAAAGTTGTAGTCGATGATGAGTTGAGCGGTACTCTCACTGACATGAAATTGAAAATGAAAATAGTTCAACCCAGCGTAGATAATTTATAATTGGGTGTTTCTTCAGCAATGGGCACTTTTTGTGCTTGGGAACTTTTAGGAAATTAAGTCTCTTGTAACACTTTTCACACTAGTTTTTTTTTTCTTTCTTTCTTTTCAATTTGTCTACTCACAATAATAAGCATAGATCATAAGACAATTCATTTTTCTTTTCTAAAAGTCATAATCATTTCCACCATACTGTTATTTCCAACATTATATCGTGTCTTATATTATATATTATGTTTAATTACATTCTGTGATGTAGATGACAGTGGTAGAAATTACATTTGTATAACTTTTTTTTTAAATAAAATAGCTGGTTTCTTTGTCTTGCTAAGTGCAAATTCATAGTTAGCATTTTATGAATGCTAAATGCACACAATTAAATAATAATTTCACAATTTTTTAATAATTTGACAAAAATTACAGCTTTTTGGAAATGATATGCAAAATAAATATTCTTCTGAACCATATTAACCTTAATCACATGTCTCATATTTTATCTCAAGCAAGTTTTTTTTATTTTAAGTCATTAAGTACACCAACTTTTGGTAAAAGTTTGATTTCATTTTTTTTTTAAATAAAATAACCAGTCTATATACAATATGTATATATACTGTAGTTATTTAGTTTTTATTAAGTTTACATTTTTAGTTTTAGTTTATTTAGTTTTTCTTATTTTAGTACTTCAACATGAATAAATGAAAATAAAAAATGTTTCCTTTATATTTCAAACAATGAAAGGTTTTTTTTTTTTTTAGATTTAGTTATTTATAATAACCTTGCATGAGGCACAATCATAATGTGCATTGAAATTATATGTTGTATGAAATTATAAATTATATTATGTTTATTTCATTCTCATTATAGATTGTCATTGTTTAAAATATGTAATAATGTTTTCTATTTAACATTTGAAGGTGATTGAAAAACAAAAATAAAACAATAAAAATTGAAAAGTAGCTAAAATTAATTATGATAGTATATAAAAAATAAGACAACAAAAATCTGTTTGTTTCAAAAAATCATAAAAGTAGGGCTAGTTAGAAGAAATACATGAATCTACTCAAAAGCAGCAGTTTCCATTTAGTGCAAATCTTAATGAGTCAGAATTATGGAATTAGATGTGATATCCAATCTAATTCCATAATTCTGACTTGTGGATATGGTGCACAAATAGCATTGAAAGGAGCGGCTAACGGCACAGAAGCTGGAGGGAAGCTATCAGTCCTGGAGCTGTATCAGCTTTAATCAGCTCCTGAGGTCTCACTGAGCTTTTTATCTCTCTGGCACAGTCACAATGAAATATTATCTCATTTCTGACATCCCACTGTTAAACTGCACCTATCAATTTGTTTTTTAACTTCAGTCAAAAGAAAGAGATTGAGAAAATTAACATTATCGGCAATACAAATCACTCATCTTTATCAAAACAATATCGTTTTTCATTGTGAATTCTTGCTCTTTTTGCTTTGAGAATCTTGGAATAGTTTCTCTTGATCTTTTAACAAGAGCAATGTGACAAAGGCTTTTTTCAGAAGACTCTTTAGTGACTGAAGTTTATATTGGCCTTTTCACAGGACATTGATGGTCTATGAGAATGAAATGAAATGCACATGCCTCCCCCCAAAACAGCTTGTTGGGCTCAGATTGGCAGACACACAGTATAAGCTCCAGTTCTCAGGGCACCAGGCCAGACATCCAGTCCCACCGGTGATTGTGCAATAGTGTGTGTGTGCGTTTGAAACCTAAAAGTGGGGCAGCCTGCAATCTTACTGCAGGGATACACTGAGAGAGAATGACAGGATATCTATTGTACCGATTTAAAGCAGAAAGAGAATAAAGAGATCTGTAGAGATGATGGTCTATTGTTGGGCCATTGTTGGGAGAAGCTTATAATCTACAGCACACTTCAAATCAGCAGACATGAATCTTTTATTTGTTGCTGATGGAAGTCATTCGTTATACTCAAACATTAGGCTGTATGTGTTTTTTTAATTCTTCATTTGTTCTTCTGTTTATTGGTTAATTTGATATAATGCAAGCATTGAGAGTTAATTCAATTTCAGTCTTTTAGAGATAAAATGTTATTGTAAATGTAGTGTAAAATGTAAATTTTTATTTAAATAATTTTGCACACATTGTTATTTTAGTATCATTCATATATTATTTTAGATTAAACTTTATTTTTATATTTTATGTTTTCCTTTTACTTTTAAAGTTTAATTTATTTTTTTGTCATTTTTCCATCATTGTTTTTTTAATATGTCTATATAGTTTTTATTAGTTTAAAATTTTTCGTTTCTTAAGTTTTACACTTAAATTAACAAATACATTTTTCTGAGAGTGTAGTTATTTTTGTATTTAAAGTCAACTAAATGAAGATGAGCAATGTTGTCATGGCATCTATCTGAAATAAAATATGTTTTAGGGTTTGCGCGCACACACACATGCGTGCACACACACACTTATTATACACACACTTTATTTTATTAAATTAGTGCTGGAAATAAATCGCATCCAAAATAAAAAGTTTTTGTGTACATAATACATATACTGTAGTGTTCTGACGGGTACAATGTGTATATTTATTATGTATCCATAAATGCAAACCACATGCAGTATAACTAAATTTAAAGGGGTCATATGATGCTGCTAAAAAGAACATTATTTTGTGTATTTGGTGTAATGAAATGTGTTTATGCGGTTTAAAGTAAAAAAAAAAACATTATTTTCCACATACTGTACATTATTGTTTCTCCTCTATGCCCCGCCTTTTTGAAACGCGTCGATTTTTACAAAACTCATCGGTCTGAAAGCGAGGTGTGCTGTGATTAGCCAGCTATCCAGTGCGTTATGATTGGCCGAATACCTCAAGTGTGTGACGGAAATGTTACGACCCTCACATACTGTTGATGATGCCGTGTCCGGACGGAGCGATGAGACAAAAACATTAAAACCCACTACAAACGAGGCATTTGTTGCATCCAGTGGGGACATAATTATGGATTATAATGACTTATACTGTCTTTTTACGCATTGAATCGTGCCGCGTAAACATAAAACCATATCTGCACTTGTGATCGGAGAAATGACAAACAACAAACTCTACTCTACACAGCTCAAAACTCGCGTTTGAATAGTCAGTGGCAATGCTTTAAATGAAAACGTACTTACAGTCTGGAGGTCAGAACAGCCGGCATTGTAGTCTACTCTTCCAGGATCAGGAAACAGTCCTCCATAAAATGTGGTGCACACATCCGAATATTTGGGTTGAACTGTTCTGGAACAGTGTTGTAAATACAACTTAACCACTGATTTGTAGTCGTGTCCACTTTTGGAAGTCCAAACAAAGTAGTTTTGCTTTCACAACGAAAAATACAGCGGCTTAGCATGAGCGGAAGCCGCGGCTTAGCGTGACCTGAGGCCGGGCTAGAATGAGCAGAGGCGGCAGGCTTGAGAACAGCGCTGCCGGCGGATTCGACGAAGGAGCGGCAACCACATGTGACGACCCGGGCTGGATTCAGACTTCGTCACGGTGAAAGCGATCGGTGATCCACAGCGCGAAGTTGATGTGTTTCCTCAGCGACCAGCACGGATCAGCTCTAGGTATGATGAAGCGGATATCGTCCTCTTTTGGAAGACCAAACAAAGTAGTTTCGCTTTCACAATGAAGCACACAGCGTCTTCACGACATAGCTGCAGCAACAATACTACAGCGAGAATAAAAGTTTACGCCTTTCTTTGCGTGTGAATTGGGGCGGGGGGCGGTGTTTATGCAAATCTTCCCACATAGTGACAAAGACATGTGGGGGTGTGTTAGAACGAACCTTTTTAGCTAGGTGTGGCTGACTCTTAACTTTTAAAAAGAACATCTCTTTGGATTTGAGACTAGTCTTTGAAACTTTACAGATCTTCTTTACGCACCAAAAGCTTGTAACACTCCAAAGAGAAAGGAAAAAATTTAAATCGCATAATATGACCCCTTACGAAAATATGTTATGCTATATATTAAATATAGTTCTTATAATATATATTATTAATATAATTATACATGTAAATACATGTAATATTTTCTAAATATAATGTATGTGTGTGTTTTAAAATATACACAATAACTCTACACAGTATAACAATATATTAGTTACACAAAAACATTTATTTCGGATGAGATTAATCACGATTAATCATTGCCCAGCACTAATTAATTAAATTTATTTAAAATGTTAATTAAATTTAGTTTTATTTTATTTAAATACATTAATCATGATTGGACATTTTAATAGTATTTTTTATCTAATCTAATCTAGTAATTTTATTTAACAAAGAAAAATTTTAATATTCCCAAATATCCATTCTGGTACACGTACCCCAGTTTATTAATGATCGGTTTAGTCTTATAAAAACAGTCAAACCAGACCATATTTCAAATCAGTCACTCATGAATCAATCATTAAAGCATTGAGTTCAGAGCATGTCAGGTCTGTGATCTATTCAGACACGTTGCCACTGTATGTTCACCGTGTCATTTCGACTAATACAGTGCTCTCTCACTGGCCCCTGGACTCCTGCGAGCAGTTCTCTCCATACCAGCAGTTCATATCTGTCCATCTTTGTGCAAACACGTGTAGCCGAGTGTGTCCGATAGCGCTGACTCAATCTCACAGGTGGCTTATAGAGAGCAAGCTTTCTCCCTGCACTACAGAGACGCTTATCTGATTGTCTCATTCACTCTAGTCTTGTAGTGGAAACTGATAACATTTGAGTTTCAGGGACCAGCTTCCCATGCCCTGAAATCACACAGACATTGGAGCTATTCTGTGCCTGTAACCTGTGCATTAGCATGGTTAACATGAAGCCTGCGTTTCTGCAAATAATATAAAGAAAATGTTTTGTTTAACATGTCAACACCATAAGGACAGCAGATGCTTGGCCTGATATCTGACACAGTCAGCAAGAGCTTTAAACAGGTGCATTACCTTGGGCTCTGCTGCTTATATTAGCTCAACTAAAACAATCTGCTTCGACTTCATAAATGTGCGGCAGCTTCCTGGATCAACATCCTTGGTGGTACCAGGACAGTATTTCTTTCAACCAATCAGATTTCAGGACTTGGGCAGAGTCATGAACACAGCTCCCACACAGTTTGTGCTATGGACATTTCTGATGAAATTCAAGAGCTTTCTGACCCTCCATAGACAGCAAGGGTACTACCATGTTCAAGGCCCAGAAAGGTAGTAAGGACATTGTTAAAATAATCCATGTGACATCAATGGTTCAACTGTAATTTTATGAAGCTACGAGAATACTTTTTTTGTGTGCAAAATATAAAATAAAAACACATTTCCTTGAAGGGATAGTTCACCCAAAAATGAAAATTCTGTCATTATTTACTCGCCATCATGTCATTCCAAACCTGCATGACTTTATCTCCTCTGATAAAGATACTTTAAAGGTTATTGGGAACCAAACAGTTATGGTGGCCATTGACTTCCACTATATGGAGAAAAAAAACACTAAGATATTTATCAAAATATCTTATTTCATGTTTGACAGAAGAAAGAAAGTTATACAGTCTTGGAATGACACGAGGGTGAGTAAATAATGACAGAATTTTCATTTTTGGGTGAACTATCCCTTTAAGTCATTGAAAAGAATGTATGTGAAGTTTTACTTAAACCAGTAGATATTTGAATATTTACTAGCATGTACTTTAAAAAAAAAGAATGACATGGGATACTTTTAATATTTTTTATTTCTTTTTGTAAAGACTCCTTGTAAAACTTTTTATGTCTACAGGTTTTGTAGATATCAAAAAAGTCCAAGTAAAGTCTCAAGTCAATTGCTTATGAGTCTAATTCAAGTCTACAATGAATTTTTGGACTCCCAGACATAAGTCACCATCTCTGCCAACAAAAGTTGTAAAATCTTGGGAATCACCGTGGGAACTTGGCATCTTTTGAGATGTTGATTGCTATTAGTCATTCACATATGAAATTTCTCAGTGATACTAAATCAGATGAAAGCAGTAAGATTTATATCAAGCATCCAGTTGAACTTGTTCACAAAACATTTTTAGGCTGACCACTTTGTGATATACGTGATGTACTGCCTCTGTCTGTCAGTTCTAGGTAAAAGCTTGTTTAAAATGAATTCTCTCTGGAACTGAGATTGAAACATTATGGCGGTCGTTTCAAATGAAACCCAGAGGGGGAAAGAGGATCATGAATATTTCAGATATCTCAGTGGCTGCTTGTGGTTTATACCACCAGACAAAAAAATGCAAATGCTGATGCATAGAGATCATCAGATCATTTTTCCTTTTCTTCTCTGAACAGGATGAAAAGTGTTGTAAATCGTGGGTCCTGTTGATCTGTTTTTAATTTCAGAGCAAGTCATCACATTTTTGGCATTCATCATGAAATAATTTGCCCGAAGAATGAATTCAAAAGATTTTGTGTCTCAACTGGGATTAAACCTGTAGAGGAAATCCTGGATGTTCAGTTTCAAAATATTTATCCTGTCTTTGTTCAAGGTTTTCATTAAAAGTGACAGCCGGAGATGAATCATATAGATTAGTTACTATGCTTTCTGTTATTCACCACCATGAGCAACTGCATATTTCCTTTAGTGCTGATTATCTGGTGATTTTGAAACGGTCGGATGAATCTTTAGTCCAGACTTGTACAGTATGTCACCAAATTGGCAGTGTAATTAATTCTCAGTGGATTGGATAGTCTGGTAATTTGTCTGCAGCGTATGTGTATGTGTGTGCGTATGAATATATGAAAGCGTGTGTGAGTGTATATGTGTGTGGGAGTGAGAAATGGTGTGAATGAGCATGTAGTATTACTGTATGTCGACTGAATGTCCTTCCTGGACCTTATGGCCACACGCACTGTGTTTGAGTAGATCTGTGAAGGAAGACGAAACAGAGAAGAGAAATAAGGTGCTCAGGAAGCGTCAGACTAAATACATTAGCGAGGGTTTGATTTAAACACTCTGTGCTGATTGAATGTAGGAAGCCACGAAACCACTCTCTTCCTCTATATTCAAATGACTCTGCAGCACTGCCAAGCACAGAGTGAATTGAAAACAGACTCATCTGGGTTGTTTGACTGATTCACCATGCTTTTAGCTCAAGTGTCTTGTTTTGTACCTGTTTAAAGAGATCAGTCCCTAATCATCTTTGGAGTTACAGAGTGTTGACCTCATCAACAATACTGAGTCAATAATTACTCATCACCATGCTTTTTTATTAATAGGTCTCATATGTAGGAATATGGATTTAAACAATCCCATAACCCTTAGTATTACATTGGCAGATGACGAGCCAACATATGAATAAATCCCATATGGGCTTGCATCTAAGGCGGCACCAAGATGTCATAGAGGCATGGGCTTTTTTGTGGAGATTTGGCAACCACCTAGCAATGCTCCAGAACAACCATCCATAACTGCACAGCAGCACATTAAAAAAACACTCAATATGCCTTATCAACAACCTGGAAATAACCAGCACCCTTCATTGCAGTGGTGAGTACACACACACACACAAAACACAAAACATAAAATTTTCTTAAGGAAATATCAAGAAATAAATAATGCTACAATAACATAAACTGAAATAGGCAAGGTTTTTATATCGTACATAAATAATAGAGTGGTAATTCAAAGTGTTTTACATAAAACTGATTTAAATAGTAATAAATATAAAATAATAAGAATGTGAAGACAAATAATAAATAATAAAAGATTCATATGAAATAAAAATAACAGTGAAGTCAGTAAATACACAACTAACTGTATTTGTAGAATAAAATAAAATAAAATAAAAACAAATTAGAAGGTTAAAAAATTCTCACTCTTTCTGTGCTTCAAATTCAGTAGCATTGTGAGTTCTGATCTTATATACACATCCATGCGGTTCAGCAGTGTGTTGTGTTGTGATGAAGTCAACGCTCTGCTTTGCCTTCACATCATCCCTCATCCTCTGACTAATCAGGCCTGTGCTCCGCTTCTCGCTGCCTCATTAGCGAACTGTAACAATGTTTTGCTCAAATACATTTTGCTTAGGCTGGCGGTATATCCTTATCCCCTACTCTGTTTATCTCCCACCCTTGATTTACATTTCAGTGAGTAGGTGTTTGTGGTGATTGAGTAAACATTTTGTGTGGCAGTATTTATACAGCGGTCGAGTCAAGATTGTTGTGTTTACGTGATAAGACCAGATAATTTTCTTAATTGACACAGAGAGTCTACTGCTTGTCTATATTAAAATAAAACAGAGCCAAAACTCAGGGTTGAGATAGTAATGGCGAGATTGTGTATTCCATGGGTTTAGCTTTGAAACGGGACATATATTTGTGTGTGAGTTTTTCAGAAAATTATTAGAGTGTGTTTTACAAGAAAACACAATTTCAGTCTTTCAAATATTCATGTTTAATTCAATTTGTTACTTGCCATTTCTTTCTAATTATTTGTTACATTTAATAGCAGTTTCTGAGTGAAAATCATTTCAAAGTAAATCCTAGACCAAATTTTGTAGACCAATTTTTATGTCATACTTAGGCTGCAGTTCTCAGTGGAAGAATCTGAGCTGTAAATCTTACTGTCAGCATGTGGTCATCTTAGGGAGAAAACCACAATTTTCTGTTCCTCAGAATAGCACCGATTTTCATTCAGAATTAGTTTTGTGGTGTGTGTGTGTGTGGGGATACACTTTGAGCCGTCTAATGATCTTCCTACACACCTTGTTTATGATCTGAAATGTTCTTCCAGTGCTTTGGGAATGTGTGTATAGGTGTGTGTTGATGTTCATAGTCTATGTGAATGTACTCTACATGCCTGTATGTACCTGTGCCCACAAGTTGTAACGCTGTAGGCTGTTATACGTTGTGTTCATGTGTGTGGTGTGTCATCAGAGACACATATTGCCGGTCGTCATTTGTTGCAGACTCTTACTCTGTCATGTAGATGGGGTGGAAAACTAGATCAAAACCCATTTGAACTGTCCAGTGAGAGCTCTCAGCCAGATCATTGAAAGGAAACATGAGTGTGCGTGAGGTTTCCCCTCAGTTTTTTTGTACTGTTCAACATGTCCATTCACCACTTTTGAGTCTTCTCATGGACAAATGCTGCTGACAGTCTGCAGGGCTGGTTTGGGTTGGCGGAAAGAATTCCTGGCGTAAATCCAACCTGACAAATCTTAAATTTACTGTAGCTTCTCAGATCCTTCAGTGGTTTGGTTTCATATTGTTATGTGCATCATTAAAGGGATAGTTCAGCTAAAATTCATCATTTACTCACCTTCAAGTGTTCCTAAACTGTATGACTTTATTTCTTAAGTGAAACATAAAAGAAGATATAGCTTAGTGGGTTTTTTTCAGTGGTGACTGTTTGGCTACCAACATTCTATAAAAAAAATAGCTTCTTTTGTGTAGAAAAGAAGGAGGTTTGGAATGACATGAGGAACGTAAATGATGAAAGAAATATCATTTTTAAGTATAAATCTTTTCTTCGAGGATTTTTATATTGCATTTTGATAATCCAGTGAATTAAATATTTTGCAGATTAAAGGTTCTTATTTTCCCCTTTTATTTAGAACTTGGTGAATGCTAACCAAAAGATAAGATTATTCAGAACAACTGAAGTTTGTCATAAATGCAAAAACAGCATCATTATTTTACATTTGAGTGGAAAGCAAGAAGCGAAACAGTCAAACTGATATTATAAAACATTGTACTGACTCTAAAATTCAATATACATGCACATGTTTACACATTCTTGAATTCTGTATTAATACAGCAAGTTTTGTCTTATCTGGGACACACCCCACTCTGTTTTTTTTCTCTCACATTTTTATGTCTTCACCATTCTAACTTGTTAATAACTACAAGCTGATAACAGCACACATATATTTACCCTAGTATTTATAGACAAATGTATTAATGTCTGTACCTGTAGGTGTATATAGGTAATGTACATCATATAGCATCATATAGCCCAGCACTATTCAGTCCTATATTGATATTCTATCAAATTAAACTCATTGTAAACTTGTTTTAAGGTAACAGCAGTACACAGTAGTTTCCATTTCAACTTTTCTCTGGACTTGTTAGGACATGTGATATAAAAGAACCTTGCTGATTTCAATATAATAACGTGATTGTGTTCATGCTTTTTCAATAGACACGAATAAAAATCATATTACAGACTTTCTTTGTGCAGAGAGTGACTAATGGCCTTCAGAAAGTTTCACAATAGACAGAGTTAGAAAATAAGCTGGTGTGAGGATGATGTTTCAATATGAAATTTGCTATGGCACTTGGACATTGACCTTTTCCTGAGATGTGCTGCTGCATGTATAGAAAGATTGATATTGTTTTCATTTCGCTCAAGGTCTTGTAGCTGTGAGGGGAAAACAAGGATGAGTAATTAAGCCCTCTGTGTGTTCTCAGCATGTGTTTACTGTCTCTCTAAAGAGAAGGCAAGTTGTGGCTGAAGTTCACTGTCTTATCAGAGCAAACAGTGTCAACAAAACAACTGACTGTACTGTATATAAGTGCATATGGAAGAGCAAACACACACACACACACACACACAAACAGATGTACAAAGAGCATAAAGAGTGTGTAAGAATCCTCACACATGATTAACATGATTATACATCATACTTAAATACATGATAATTAATGTTTTTGGGGAAAACGTCTCTTATGCTCACTATGACTACATTTATTTGATCATAAATACAGTAAAAACAGCAATATTGTGAAATATTTTTTACAATTTTAAATAACTGTTTTCTAATGTCTTCAGTTCACTGTTTTACTACTGTCTTCAGTGTCACAGGGCTTTAAAATATGATGATTTGGTGCTCAAGAAATATGTCTTATTATCAGTGTTGAAAACAGGTGTGCTGCTTAATATTTTTGTGAAAACCTTGAGACTGAGATTTTTTGATGAATAAAAAGTTCAAAAGACCAATTTATTTGAAATAGATATTTTTTGTAATAAAATAAGTTTTTACTCATTTCATTATTTCCATGACATCCACTTGTCTTGTTCTGCATTGAAAATAACTGTAATATAATTCATTTATTATCTATTTATTTGTATTATTTTCAATATTCTCTATTTTATAATATAGTTTAATATAATGTAACTATTAGAGCCTGACCGATATGGGTTTTTCGGGACCGATACCGATATTAGGGAGTAAAAAAGATACTGATACCGATATATCGGCCGATGTTCTTTTTGTGTAGGCTATTTTATAGTACAGTATAGTCAAAAGTTTGGACACACCTTCCCATTCGTGTTTCCAAACTTTTGACTGGTACTGTATATCGAATACAGTATATATACTATATAAACAGAATATATATATACATAAACACATTTTTTGCAATGATAACTCTAATGTGGTGATCAAACACTTATAATAATGTGACAAACATAGGCCTATATAGTGGAGACAGTGTATTTAACAATTTAACAATAAACTTTATTATTCAAAATGAGTCTGACATCAGTGCACTTAACAGTAAACTTCACTTCACTTATTATAAATAACTTAAATAACACAAATAGAACAAAAAATATATAAATTGAATTAAGAAATGAAACATGGTAACTGTGTAGGGCAAACAAGCTACTGCCAAACCAACAGGGGCAGGTTTTATGCAGGAAGCACAGCTTTTCTAAATGTAAACATCTAAAATGAATAATAATAATAATATTTTTTCACAAATTCTGTGTTGTGTATTTTCTGGTAATCAAATGAACATGCAGAACATTCGTATTTAAATCGTCCTTTTAAAGTTTAATATTCACAGACACAGTCTATATATACTGTATGTACTGACCTGTTTTTTACTCATTCATCAAAAATAAGAATTCCATGAAATTCCGCAATATACAGTAAATTCCATGTTTTCTGCATCGCAGAAATCATAGGGCCCTACTAATGTAGCAAACAAATATGATAAGCTCATTGTGAGAGTAAAAGACAAAATATTTACTTTATAGCATTGACCATTATGCCAACTATGTGACAATGTAGCGTTAAATCACCATTCAACAGACTCAAGCCACCACCACACTGCCGTCTATTGGACTGCAGAAAAATACTAACTTTTCAATCTACTATGTTACTGACTGTACTGACAAACTATGATGACACAGTGTCTGCGCCGCAACAGGACACGACAAACGCGGACCGTTGAAAATATTTGAACTTTGTGTCAGCACGTCTAAATAGAACGAGGCAGTCGTTTCCTGCACCGTATAGACACCTCACTGATTATAATGGGTTCTATTCTACACCGGAAAACTCGGGAGGAAGCACGCGCGATAATAACACAGCAATCACGCACAGTAATACATATTCTATCCACCAGCACAGAGCGACACCCCTGTAATAATCAAAGCAGTCTTACCTGTGTTATCTCTAGTTCTTGCAGCATCCCCTCCACAACCCAACATCCATTCAGCCCCATTCTACCCACGGGTAGGGAGCACTCATGGGGGAGCGCTCTGGGTCTGGGGTAAAAGCTGAGCTCAGACCCCTATCCCGGACAGGGGGAAGTACCTGGGCTCGAGAGTAATTACCGAGCTTGGAGCCCTCTCCCGGACAGCATGCCAACTACGCATAACCTTTACTCAGTTTATTATATGTAAGTGTGAACTCTGGAATGATTTGTTGCGCGCGGATTTTGTGACCGATGTGATAAGCATGAGTTCTGGGCTGCAGCGCGGCCGGTATAAACACCAGCTGAGTGGCCCCGATCAGCTCCGGTGGCCGTAACACATGCTTTAATGCACCGCAGACGCATGGCGTGATGTGCAGATCAGCTCTAGTCTCTAACGTCACTGAATCTGCCGTTAAAAATGAACCATCCATTCATCATATATCATGCAAAACTAAGAATTAGAATTATTTAGGGCTGCACAATAAATCGCATGCGATATTTAACGAGCATCTTGTCAGAAAGCCGGTTCTGTAATCAGCGGTAAATCTCCATCACGTGCGTGCTTTCACATTGAGCAGCATTAACTACACAGAGCCGTTGTTCACTGATGAGCTGCGCAAGAAAATCGCGCGAATATGAACGTGGTGTTGCGCAGCTCGTCAGTGAACAATGTCTGAATGTCTGATAAGATGCGCGTTAAATATCGCATGCGATTTATCGTGCAGCCCTAGAATTATTGTAATGTGACGATCAAATATAGGTGCGGGTGGGTGGCGGGTGGATAATTTGAAGCAGCAGACTCGGGTGAAGTTTGAGCTCATCCGCGCATCTCTACACTACACTGACCTGGGTCACGAGTAGCAAATAATGGAGCGCGCTGGACAAACTAAGTAATTACACCATTCAAAACTTAGAAGCATTTAATCTGCGTTATATGTTCTGTAAAAAAAATGATTCATATCTCGGTGGCATATTCGCTGATACGATATATCTGCGACAGGCTCATATCGGCCGATAATATTGGCAAAACGATGTGTTAACTATGTTATTTGTCATAGTTTACTCTCTCCCTGACCCCTTGAATTAAATACAGCTTTTCTTGCCGCACAGTTTGAAAAAAAAAGTTTAGTTTCAATATGTGGTCTTTTTGGACTAGAGTGGAAGTTTGAAGAGTGGAAGAAACATTTACATTGTACATTAAACTCTTTTATTTCTAAAGTTAAAGGATAATTTGCCCCTTTGAGATAAGAACTTTTAAAATGAACAGGTATTTGTACATCAAGTTCACATTCTTAAACTTTTTTTCCAAATTATTAATCCATTCAGTGGCTCTGTAAAAAGGCAGAACAAAAACACAATGCCATTGTTTACCTCCCAAAGCAAAATATTCCTTAAATTTCCTGTGTGGGTTAACTCTTTTTTTTCCTATCGCCATCCTGCAGACTCCTCTGGTCAGCTCTTGTCATCTCCTCTGAGCTCCTCCATGGGTCACCGAGGCATCAGTAACCATCCCCTCCACCCGCCCCTGCTCAGCCCGTCCGCCATGAACTCCAACCTGGGTCCGCTGCACTCGCCCATCAACGGTCTGCCCTCGCCGTTCCCCATCATCAACTCGCCCATGGGCCACCCCTCCATGAGTGGCCTGGCCTCCACTAGCATGACCTTCAGACCCAGCCTGAGCCCACAGGTAAGACGTCACTGCATTTACTCTGGACTTATTTAACAGCTTCATAATGAATTGCTGTGGGCAGCAGCACTGAGTCCTATTGCAGATTTTTTCAGAGGCTTGTAGCTGATCAATTTTTTTTTCTCGGGTGTGCTCGGGCTGAACTTGAACTGAATTTTCCTGCTGAATTGGCTAAACTTGACCTGAACTCTGCTGGAAATTAAAGATCTATTTTAAAGAGTCGGATTGCTCAAATGAGTTTGATTGCACAAGTATGTGATGCACAAAATCACACAGACGGACACAAACATTTATTCGAATCATTACCTCTATTATTTAATCAATCAGACAATTTAGTAGAGTTTTGAAAAATTGCTTTTAATGGGCTTTTCTTGCTACAATGGGACATGATCATCTGCTTGTTCATTGCAAATGTAATTGATTTGGCAGTAGTGGAGAAGGCTGTCTGCATAACTCAGAGCTCAAAAAGCTCTTCTAAAATTTCTCAGTGGTGAAAAATGCCAGCAATTATAAAGTTTGGACATTCAAGGTCTTTAGAAATGCATAAATAGTTTCATTGCATTTTCCATATGGCGCACACATGCATACACACTCTTTACCTCATTAATTTTAGCTGTCAGAGTTTAGTGATGTTTTGAAAAATCACAGCAAATGAGCTTGTCTCGCACACTGCAGCCTTCTGCTTATTCACAGAAAATCTAATCAATTCAGCATCGGTGCTATTGGCTTTATGATTGGGTTTTATTTAATAACACATAGCTTAAAAGGCTCTGCTGAAGCAGCGTTTCATTGGTGGAAAATGCAGCTACTTTTAAATTTTTGTGGTGTTATTGGATTTCTGTTAAATCCCTCTCAATATGAGCTAGGTTTTATGAGAAATCATACAAGAAATATTACAGTTTCCAAGTGATGTAATTACACTTTTTAATTATTATTGTCTAAATTTGGTTTCCAGGAAACTAGCTTGGTCTGTTATATTTAAGCATATCTGTAGGTGGTTCAGGTTTTTTGTTGTTGTTGTTGTTGTTTTTTTTTTTTTACTTTTCAAGGGTACATAGATAAGAAATAAACAGATAAACACTTAAAGTAGGAATTTGTGCTCAAGTATTTAGGTATATAACTTTCTTTTGTACGGTTGAGTAAAATGAAAAAAATGATTAGAATGCAGGTGGAATTATTTCTGATCGTGTTTTTTGTAACACGTAGCTTCGTCAAAAATAAACTTCATGCTGGATTTTAATAATTGAAGAATATACAAGGAAACATAAAGATTATTCAATTTAAATGTTAAATTTAAAATGACTTTTTAAGATTTGAACACCAAACCTGGTGGTTTTGCACTTTACAGAACTTTGCATACTCTCATTAACTACAGGAAAAAAAGTCAAATAAAAAATTAGAAAGTAAATCATTCAGATTTTATCTTTTGCCATTATGATACTATCTAATATATCGACGCTTAAAGGTTTGATTTTAGAAGAATTATGGAAAGATAATTCTGAATGTTTGAGTGTTTGTATGTTTTTCTTTTAGCATAATTATTTCCTGTTTTACCTTTTTATAGAATGTGTCACATCATATTACATTTTTGGTTGATTGTCTTTGAGGTTAAATACAAAAAAGTAAATTAAATACTTTTCATAGTAGCCAGTTGTCATTTGATGACAATATTTTGGCAGTGTAAATTGAGGAACATCAGGGCATGTTTTATAGCAATGATAATATAATTGACTGAACAAATGTTTTGAACACTGAATTTTTTCATTGCACTAGAGTTGTAGAAACGCTTTATTTGACTGTGTTTGAATTACAAATGTAATCATTAACGTATAACTTTAAATCTGTAGAGATAAGCGAGATGGATTTGAGTCAGACTTTGGCACAGTGAAATCACTGAGTGCCTGCCAGAGTCATTGGAGAATCAGTAAAACCATTTAGTGTAACTCAAGTCATACCAAATAACAGCCTTTTATAAATTCATTTGAAGACCGTGGGGTTTTATCAGACACCAGATGGTATATGAGAACTGAAATCCCTGCAATACAGTTTAAGATAAACCACATGCTATACTCGTTATGAAAATGTTTTCCCTCATATTGCCTCCCTCCCACTACCAGTAGTAAAGTGTTCAGTCGTTGCTGTTGTACCCTGAAATGGAAACAAGTTCCCATTAACAACAAGTTTGGGTTGGCATAAACACAATGGACTTCATTTTTTCTCCCCCCACCTAAGTTTCATGTCAGACAGCTTTAATTTGGCTACTAAATGGAGAAGGGGAGTTTCACATTAATGGTGTTGCCTTAAGTAATGGTGTATGGGCTTAAGGAGAGGCGTCTTGGAAGTGCCCTGGCCCCCATTCATCCTCATTAGCCTCGTCAGAGTGCTTGATCTCTGACCGCATGGTGTCAAACACGGCCTTAGTGTGCCACATGGGCCTTCTACTTTTTATTGGCATGCTAAATGGGTTCAGAAGAGGCCCGGTTGGGGATTGGTCAGGGCTCAATCGCACAGGAAATGAGCTGGCTTGTTAAAAACTGCAGCTTAGCCATGTGGTGTGTGTCAGAATGAAACTCTTTTAACACCCAGCCAGTTGACTCTCCTCATACACACAGACAGATACACAAACGACCAGTTAGCTTCTACTTTTGTCCACTACTGTTCAAAAGTTTGGAATCAGTAAGATTTAATTGTTTTTGAAAGAAGACTCTTATGTTCACCAATGCTGCTTATTTATTTTTATTATTACGAGCACGTATTATTACGATTTAAAGTTTTTTTTTTTTTTTTTTAAGTACAGTTTTCTGTTTTAATATACTACATTTTTAAATGTTAAGAAGTCATAAGTCTCTTATGTTCACCAAGGCTGCATTTTCTTTTTATCAAAAACATAGTTGCAATCATATTATAGCAATTGAAAATAACAATTATGCAATATATATAAAAACATGTATTTATTCTTGTGATGTAAAGCTGAGTTTTCAGCATCATTACTCCTGTCTTCAGTTCTAATATGCTGATTTGGTGCTCTAGAACAGTTCTTATTATATCAATGTGAAAACAGTTTGAAATGCTATTATCTTGGTTTTGAAATGATACATTTGTGTTTCAGATTAGAAAAAAATAGAATGTTTCAAAAAACTAGTCTTTTGTAAAAGCCTACGTTTCTTTACTGTCACATTTGATAGATTCAGTGTTTCCTTGTTGAATAAAAGTATTAATTTAATAAAAAAAAAAAAAAAAAAAAAAACATAATATATAATATAAATATATACACCACACAAACACCACACGAAAGTGGCCAATGTGTGTGTGTATATATATATTATATATATATATATATATATAGAGCGGGTACGGAAAGTATTCAGACACCCCTTAAAGTTCAATCTGTTATAATGCAGCCATTTGCTAAAATCATTTAAGTTATTTTTTCCCCTCATTAATGTACACACAGCACACCATATTGACGAAAAAACACAATTTTTGAAATGTTTGCAGATTTATTAAAAAAGAAAAAATGAAATATAACATGGTCCTAAGTATTAAGACCCTTTGCTGTGACAATCATATATTTAACTCAGGTGCTGTCCATTTCTTCTGATATCCTTGAGATGGTTCTACACCTTCATTTTTAGTCCAGCTGTGTTTGATTATACGGATTGGACTTGATTAGGAAAGCCACACACTGTCTATATAAGACCTTACAGCTCACATGCATGTCAGAGCAAATGAGAATCATGAAGACAAAGGAACTGCCTGAAGAGCTCAGAGACGGAATTGTGGGAAGGCACAGATCTGGCCAAGGTTACAAAAAAATTCCTGCTGCACTTAAGGTTCCTAACACAGTGGCTCCATAATCCTTAAATGGAAGACATTTGGACGACCAGAACCCTTCCTAGAGCTGGCCGTCCGGCAAAAACTGAGCTATCGGGGGAGAAGAGTTTTGGTGAGAGAGGTAAAGAAGAACCCAAGATCACTGTGGCTGAGCTCCAGAGATGCAGTCGGGAGATGGGAGAAGTTGTAGAAAGTCAACCATCACTGAAGCCCTCCACAAGTCGGGGCTTTATGGCAGAGAGGCCCGACAGAAGCCTCTCCTCAGTGCAAAGCACATGAAAGCCCGCATGTAGTTTGCTAAAAAAACACCTGAAGGAATCCAAGATGGTGACAAATAAGATTCTCTGGTCTGATGAGACCAAGATAGAACTTTTTGGCCTTAATTCTAAGCGGTATGTGTAAAGAAAACCAGGCACTGCTCATCACCTATCCAATACAATCCCAACAGTGAAGCATGGTGGTGGCAGCATCATGCTGTGGAGGTGTTTTTCAGCTGCAGGGACAGGACGATCCCTGCAATCGAGGGAAAGATGAATGCGGCCAAGTACAGGGATATCCTGGACGAAAAACCTTCTCCAGAGTGCTCAGGAACTCAGACTGGGCCGAAGGTTTACCTTCCAACAAGACAATAATCCTAAGAACACAGCTAAAATAACGAAGGAGTGGATTCATAACAACTCTGTGACTGTTCTTGAATGCCCAGCCAGAGCCCTGACTTAAACCAAATTAAGCATCTCTGGAGAGACCTAAAAATGACTATCCACCAACGTTTACCATCCAACCTGACAAAACTGGAGAGGATCTGCAAGGAGGAATGGCCGAGGATCCCCAAATCCAGGTGTGAAAAAACTTGTTGCATCTTTCCCAAAAAGACTCATGGCTTTATTAGATCAAAAGGGTGCTTCTACTAAATACCGAGCAAAGGGTCTGAATACTTAGGACCATGTGATATTTGTGATACCATGTGATACATGTGTTGTTTTTATGTCAATATGGGGTGCTGTGTGTACATTAATGAGGGAAAAAATTAACCTAAATGATTTTAGCAAATGGCTGCAAAAAAACAAAGAGTGAAAAATTTAAGGGAGACTGAATACTTTCCGTACCCAATGTATTTATTAATAAAAATCATAGTGGTCCCAAAGTTCTGCACAGCAGTGGTACCACCTAGTATATTAGAGGATGTGATTTTTGTCTTGAAGAAACGCTTACGTTCGGTCAGGGATCTGCAAAATTTTCTTGAGAAATAAAAAACTTTTGGCTTAAACTCCTATCTCAAATGTTAAATCATTTGTAAAATTGCATTTGTGTTTAAATTCTCCCACTAATTGCTTAAAGGGTCATGTGATGCTTTTTAAAGATCATTATTTGGTGAGGTACACGGTATTTGGTTTGTAACAGAAATGTTGACCATGCTTTAATGTTTTTCAAAAAAACCAGTTTATTTTTCAAATACTATACATTTTATTGTAGGTCCTCTATGCCCCGCCTCTCAAAAAAGCTTCGTTTTCTACAAAGTCCCTCCTTCGACAAGCGCAGTCTGTTCTGATTGGCCAGCTGACCCGGTGCGTTGTGATTGGCCGAACACCACAAGCGTGTGTCGTAAATGTAACGCCCCTTACCATAAATCGCGAGCTTCATCTTTCAAAATGTAAAGACAGAGTAAATAAATGTCAGTTTTACCAGCAGTTCAACCAAAAGGGGAACAGAGTCGCGTGACAGACACTGTGATGAAGCTGGTATGTGTTTGCGGTACACAAGCCATGGTTAAGACAGCTGACTTCACTGTGATGTGACCCTCTCTCTCTCTCTTCTCTCTCTCCTCTCTCTCTCTCTCCTCTCTCTCTCTCCCCTCTCTCTCTCACCTCTCTCTCTCACACACACGATGCAGCAAACTCGCTTTGAACAGTCACATAGCAAATACTTAAAATCCTTCCTAGTTCCGAAACGGTCGTCATAAAATGCATTGCTGTTTCTGTGGTAAGTAATCTTAAAGAGGCTAAATGCATCTACTGCGGCGGAAATTAAAGTGCTTGTTGAGTTCCGGCCTAGAAACACACAGGTTCCCATGACATGGTGATTTCAACACTAACTTGCGGTGTACTGAAACCACGCTTCTTTCTTGGTGGTGAACATTTAGGCGGCATATGCAAATATTTCCCGATAGTGAGGTAGTAGATATGTGGGGGCGTGTTAGAACAAGCCGTTTTAGGGGGGCGTGGCAGAGTCTTAACTTTGATAAAGAATATCTCTTTGGTTTTGAGACTTTAGTCTTTGCAACTTCAGGGATCTTATCTATGAACAATCAACTTGTAGCACTCCAAAGAGAAAGGAAAAATTTAATCGCATCATATGACCCCTTTAAGACAAATATATCATGCATCATATAGACATAGGCGCGGGAAGTGGGGGTGCTGAGGGTGCTGCAGCACCCCCTGTTTTTTCTGTGGGTAACTTTAACTGTTTAACTGTTGGGAATAAAAAAAAAATCGGTGTCTATTTAAACTAAGTGCAAATAGCTCGCCTTGTTGGCAGAGGTTATTTACACTAACTCCACCCACCAACATGTGATTGGGATATAGTCAACATTACAAAAGACGGTCAACAATCGTCAGCTCCAGTGGTGCAGATGGTAAAATGTGTGTTGAACTCATTTTGACACGATCGACTCGGGTTCGAATCTGCCTTTTGGCAAAGTTTTTTTCTCCCTTTTCAAATTCCAAATCACATCAGAAAAGCATTTATTTTTAAGACAAGAAAAATGCGGGAAATAATCAAAAAGTTGAAATAAGTATCGGGATAGGGTTTAGTAGGTGTAGGGAGGGCTTTTGTCCCAATAAGGTGGCATCCATTTAATAATTTGAATTAAAATTAAAATTTACATTCAAGTTATAATTGCACACTGTTTTATAATGTATTACAATGCTGAGGTGCAGATAATTGACACTATTTGCAATAAGTAATTAGCAGAATATCCTGCTATTTTAACTATCTATAGCTATTTGTACTTAGTGTAAATAGCATATCACCAAAAAAAAAATACTGCTATTTTCACTTAGTGTAAATAGCCTCTATCGCACTTATTTAAACGTATTTTCTCCCTGTTCATTATGTCTGTCTCCACTCTCTGGACATGCTTTTCATTTGGACGTCAAAGATGGTTCTCATGGTTATGAAAATGTTAGTTATTCACTTTTTCCACAGAACTATAAAAGAGAATATATTTTCCCAGCCTGATTTGGCATATGTTGTATGAAAAGTCGTGCTACTTCCTAATTATTTCTACCAGAAGCGTCATGCCCACATTTCACATAACACAAAAGGGAGTTATTATGGAAATGTCAAAGCTGATATTTTCTATACAATCTTTTCTGTGAAGTTCAGTTCACTGAAGAAAAAAAAATAGTCTGCATTTGAAACTATATCATTTACAATATAAAATGTGTTTTTGTTTTGGTTCGTTTGGTTTTACTTCTTTGAAGAAAAAATATGGTCGCTGAAACTATCATTTACAATATAAAATGTGTTTTTGTTTTGTTTTGGTTAGTTTTGTTTTACTTCTTGTTGTGTTTTACTTGTTTTATTTTTGGTTTTTGTTTTTTTTGTAGGTTTTGTCTATTTTTTTTTGTTTGTTTTTTATGTTTTGTTTTCTGCTTTGTTTGTTGGTCTTGCTTTTCCCCAGCCACCATGTGAGGAATTCCACTGGTTTCACCTCAGTTTAAACATATTTATGTTGCACCTCCAATTCCTACATTTACACATTTGACAGATGCTGTCATCAAAATGTATTATCCAATCAGTATATTCATGCAGTCCCTGGCAATCAACCCCATAACCTTGGTGTTTCTAGAGCCGTGCTTTACTTTTTAAGCTACTTTTGTGTAGATTTTTCATATTTTATCTGGCTGGTAGCTTTTTTTAATGCATTTTAAGGGATGGTTCATGATTACTGATCCTGGAGTGCATGAATGTGGGGATCTGAGACTATTTCAGGGCTTAAAGTTAAGACTGTTAATCTGCTCTCTGTCTCTGGTCTAAATCTAGAAGCTACCGTCCCGTGGCACTGGCACACAGAGAATCCAGGAACATATTGAATTACAGTTTACCCAAAATAGTGGGGGGATCTATGTGTGTGTACGCTCACTTGCCCCACCAGGATTTGACAAGAGCCCCCTTACGATAGAATATGCCACTGAACAGGACATGTCAAAAGAACCATGCCTGCATGCAAAACGAAGCAGACGGCAGCAGGTAGATCTGTTTGTGTGCATGTGTGTGTGCAGGTGCATGTGACTGTAAACGTATGTGCAGGTGTGTGCATTTTGGTATGTATCTGGGTTCCTGCTACTCCTTTATTATCACAATTGTCATAATTTTCAGTATGTAAATACATGGCACAGATTGAGAAATAAATGTACATTTATTGTTTAGTTTGTTGTCCCCGTGTCGTTCATTCTTGCCTCACCACGTCCGCTGTCAGGATTCCTTCCCCAACTTTCGGTCACGTTTCTCGGTTCTGCCGCTGTAGGAGTACCGCAATCGGCTTCCCCGCTTCCTGTTCATGCATCATATGATGGGGTATTTTTGGTTTTAACCACTGCTAAACCCTGACGGTCGTATGCCGGCCCTTGATGTCCTTTAGTATCTATGCAATGCATGACAAGGGCCAGGTGTGGGCGGTTGTCCACCCGCCATTTATATGCGTACGCTTTTCTTTGACGTGCACGCGGGGGCGGGAACAAACTGGTGTCATGCACAAAATTAAGGGTGGAGGATGCTCGGAGTGCGGTTTTGTTTCACCCATTACACAATAGTTTAGTGTCACGGGACTTTTGATGTGCAAATCGTCCTGCTTCTGTCTCTACAGTTTGCCTTCCACCTCTTGGATATTTTACCATGAATCAGATCCTGCCCCACCACGTCATTTGCTTGTTTTTTTGGTCTTTGTGTGCAAACACACTATAATATTGTTATTTGTTATTCATTAGGTGAACTGTGTTTGGTTCCCAGGCGCTGTTGACCACGGTGTGAATCTTGCTGTCTTCCTTAGCTTTCGCAAGCTTACGGTTTCATTTATCTGTCCTTAAGCCCATTACAAGAAAACATCGTGACATCCTCATCATATGTTTCCGAGGCTGTCTCTTCATGTCTTCAAGGTTTTTTCTGTCGTCATGGAAGACCATACGTTTTGGGCTAATTCTGTGGCTTCGTTCACTTAAGAATAAATGCTGTGTAACGATGACCTGTCCCACCGACCGTCATGTGGGCTTATCCAATCCCATTCACGTTTGGGGCGGCACGTTTTCTTCTGTTCAGATAAAGCTGGTCTTTTGTCGGTTATTCATCCAAGATTCGGGGGGAAACACGTCCAGGTTTCCTACCAAATTTAAAATACTAAAGAGTGTTTCCACCCTGCTCCTCAGCCGGTCTTTGTCGCATGCTATTGTTAGTGCTAGCATGGCTTGCTTGTTTCGGCAGGGATCCTGTGACAGCCTTGAAAATTAACATTGTCTATACAATAGACTCCGTCATTTTAATCGTAAAATCTTTCACCGTTCACTATATTTTGCTCAAATACTGAGGCCTTGTGAGCCTTAGCTACGTCTCAGCCTTCGTTTTTAAAATGTAACACCTTAACTGGCAAAATTATGACATAGCGTAGGCCCAACACCCATGTACGGGATTTTATATCACCTCCCACCGAAGCGTACACCGTCACAGTGTGTTTGTTCTTGTTCTGCACACAGGCTCAGTAATGCTTAAGGGAAGTGATTTACTACCATTTATCTATTCCATATTCAGTTTTAGCAATTCGTAATAGTTCGCTATTGTGTTTTGTTTTTTTTAGCTCAGTCAACCCCTGAATGAGTTGTCATGGGCTTAAACCCTCGGGTTGAAGGGGTGATGAATGGTTCCCCCCCCAGCCCAGCCCACAGAACATACTGGCTTCTCCTCACTATACACACATCGGTGCTTGGGGGGGGGGTGTCCCATCTTTGTGGAGACCGTTCATCAGGTGACATACACACACACACACACACACAACCCACACACAGGAACAGCTAATCGATGATTTCCCAAAAACCCCCCAAGTAGGTCATTGTCTTGTTTCTACAGAACACCTAGCTACCTTCTCACAATAACCTGTGCGCAGATTATTTCATAGTAATAAATAAAATGATGGTATTTCTAATTTCCCATATTCCTTACCATACGCAATGAAACGCGCACACCCTATGATTGCTTGAAAAATAGCTTTTTCGCGGATATGTATGTTGAGAAGAAAGACTGTTTGATACTTGATATAGGGCACAATAAGTTTGGTAACCAGCGTAGCCATTACAATACTGTATAACCACAGAATGCTCAAACTGACCAATCAGAATCAAGTATTCTAGAGAGCTGTTTAACTTGTTAAACTGCAGTCATGAAATCGGGCTATATATTCTGTCTTTCAGAGTAGTGTGTGAGAAAAACAGATGTGGTGCTGTTGAATTATTGATATTAAATGCCAATTAAAGATAACCCTGCTGGGAAGAATACTAAAGCATGTGTCTGCTGGCAGGTAAACACTACGGGGTGTACAGCTGTGAGGGCTGTAAGGGCTTCTTCAAGAGAACGGTGAGAAAGGATTTGACGTACACTTGCCGAGACAACAAGGACTGTATAATTGACAAACGCCAACGCAACCGCTGCCAGTACTGTCGTTATCAGAAGTGCTTAGCCATGGGAATGAAGAGAGAAGGTGCGTTGCTTCTTTCTTTTAGTGATTGAGCACATTTACATGCACACGCCAATACCAAATAATATCGGAATTTGATCCTATTCTGATTATGGATCGGCCATTAACTCATTAACATGATCAAATATTCCAGTGTTTTGACATTATCTTATTCTGAATATCTAATGTTCATTTTCCTCTGCTTATGTCCAAATTAAAAGTAATCAGCAATGCTATGAGACACAGGCAGTTTTGAAAAGTAACACATTTTTGGAATCGACAGATTCTTTAAAAGAAATAAACATTAATCAATCCTCAGCACAGATGGTTGAAAGCACTAATGGCCTACCATTTGCAGTTCATTGCACTCCTGTGTGCTGTTGTCAAGAAAATGAAGGAGACTGACTAATGTGTTGATTAAATTACACATTTTAAGTCTAGAATCATTCCCACCCCAGATCTCGGTACTACATTAAAACAAATTTTTTTGTGCCTTTTTTTTGTTTATTTTGGATTAATACTGGGTTTGATTAGTGTACATGTCGGAATTCTAAGATCTACATGTATTAGAATATTCCAGTAGCTGGGAAGCATGTAAACTATATTCTTTCTCTTTTGATATGTTGTGCACTAGATTACATTTTAATACTCTTACATTGCCTCAGATACTTTTATTTAAGCAGTCGTTACAAATGAGGAATACAACCAGCAGAGCTTTGGAGGCACCACCGATCATAAAGATGATAAAAGAATTTTGATGTTCATAATACTATCCCTCATGTTCTGTTTTTTTAAATTGGGGTCCCAGTCAATGATGCATGTGTGAAATGGCAATCATTTAAAAATATTAATTTTTAAAAACCTGTCCCTTCAAACTCTATTAAAATGTTCTTCCGAAGCCCCGTAGCCAGAAAATATTAACGCTTTATCCTTCTGTTTAACCACAAAGTGGGCATGCGCATTTCAGAAATATGACTAATATTCATTCTAGTAATATGGTTTCCATCCAGGCACCACAAAATAACACACTGTAGAAAAATACACAAATAGAAAACACAGTACACATCCAGCAGCAGTGTGTACACCAGTAAAACAAGTTAAGCATGTGGAAATTGAAATTGCATATATTCACAGTTTATATCCAGCACAACATAACATGTTGCATTAATGGAGGACAGTTGTTACCAAGTTCTTTGTTTTGTGCTATCAATTTAGTTTGTAATCTGTTCTCAAAAGAGTTGAAAAACAGGCATGAATAATAAGCCTGATATGAATATGGTAGGTCTATTTTTCAAGCTATTAAAATAGTCTAGAGAACAAGGCTAGACCCCCTATACCGAGGCCTCTGAGAAAGAGGTAACCTGACACACTTCTCCCCCACGAGTCACTCTCTCTGTCTTTCTGTTTCTGAGGACAAGAAAGCTAAAATAATTTCCTTGTGCCTCTCTCCTCACCTCTCAGTGACTCCTGGAGTAAAGCTTTATCCTACAGCTGACCTCCACGGCTCCCACTCAAGAATTCCCCTCATGATCTGCTAGCGGTTTCTGTCGAACAGAAAGAGAGTCATAAAACAAGGCTTTTTACAGACAGAAGGGAAAGCTGAAATGTTCCGCAGCCGGACGGCGAGGCAGACGGGGCTCATTTCCACCAGGTCCAGACCACAGTAGACAGACTGTGTGGTTTAGACCGGGCTCCCCCTCTGAACCAGGCCAAACATGCACACAGTATATGCTGTGTACACAACTCACTAAAATTCACATACACACACACACAGACCAATACATTGTCAACCTACATAACCAATCGTTTGACCGAGGGACGGTTTTATGGCCCGTGACTTTGTCCGTAGACTGAATAGAAGCACAGAATCATCTTTGCGCTGGATTGCACCCAAATAAAATATACATATTTTAAAGAGCCGAATACATATTACTAATAACGTCACTACAAACGTAGGCTGACCTCCTCAACTTTCAGCCCTCTGAAGTCGGTGAATAATGGTCTGGATGCACATGCAGCTCGATGAAAAACAGCCTGAGCTGTTTTTGTGGAAACGTGTAGATTAAGAGCAAACCAAAAGCAGCTGCGTGTTATTGTGTGCAAGGTCACGGTTTTGTTTGTGTATGTAACTGTACGTATTGCACATGTGAGCCGTTCTAATTTTCTTCCTGCACATGTGCAGCCGTTCAGGATGAGCGACAGCGAGCGAAGGAGCGGAGCGAGGGTGAGTTCGGCAGCTGTGCCAACGAGGACATGCCCGTGGAGAAGATTCTGGAAGCTGAACTGGCAGTGGAACCAAAGACGGAAACCTACGTGGAGGCCAACCTGAGTGTGCCTGCCAATTCTGTAAGCCAATCTCTCCCTCTAAATCACACTCAGTGACATTCAACTTATGGAGAACATTTGGCTCATCTGAAATGTGCCTTTTCAGAGTTACACTTCACAATTGCTCCTCAGTGAGCGAGCCGGGTTTGATCATTTTCTGAATGTCAAGTCTGAAGAAAGGTTCCAGCCTGCCTGCAGATGTACAAAATATAGTTTTAAGAGTTTTGCAGCTGTCCAAGTAAGAGTCAGATGCAGATTTGAGTATAGCTGTTTGTGAATAAGAAGGGCTATTTTTACAATCCCACTCCTGGTGGATGGATTCGGCTACATAGCATTGCACTTTGGCATTGAAGGCCTCTATACAGACCCCTGGAGAAGGGACATACTGCAGAAGAAGCACATTGTCACGTCACTGGATAAGAGCTTCAGCCATTAAGCATGTCAGTTAGACACACGGTGGCTAGCGTTGTGTGTATATTTATGCCTTGTGCACATTTGTCCTCTGTTTTGTGCAGCTGTAAGCTCTAAATCAGGCAGAGGTCAGGGAGAAAGAGGCATATGCTTTGTCTTCCCTACTTTGTATTTTCAGATTGTTTGTTTCCCCCACAGTTGTTTTTTTAATGGCTGTTTGTAGGTTTGTCCTTGAGCCCTGGGGAAGGTCCTGGTACATGAATAGGGCTCTAATGAATTTGAGTTCCTCTTGAGCTGATTGGAGAACTGTTAAGACATGATGATCTGACCTGAAAGATGTGTAGATTAAGAGACTTTCGAGAAAGATGTGTATCTTCTCGTTATGATATTTCAATCTGTGGGTGATATGAACTCATGGAGACACTTGATAAAGAAGTGCACTTAAAGGGATAGTTCACTCAAAAACGAAAATTCTGTCATCATTTACTCACCCTCATGTCGTTCAAAACGTGTATGACTTTCTTTTTTTCTGCTGAACACAATTAAATATATTTTAAAGAATGTTAGGTTAGTATATTTTTAGTTCTATCATGACAACTCTCAGAAGATTTTAATCTGTAATGATAGACAATGTTCATAATATTTTGATTTAACGGAATTAGTGCTTTGCTACGCTGTTGCTGCTGCTGTTGGTAATTGCTGTTGTTGTAGATTATTGCTGCTGCTGCTGTAAAGTGCTGTGAGTATTTAAGACATACTGCTGCTGCACAAATAGCATATATAATAACCCGTAGCAGCTCTATATAGGTGGAGCTGGGGAAGGTGGAGGGTTTCAGACGAACTATGAAACTAGCCAGCGATTTAAATGTAAAGCAGCAAGCCTATTGGCTGCGTATGCAACATGAACCAGTCAGCTGGTGCCAAGTAGTTATGAACATCATCAGTTTGCGTATGCAAAATTATTTTGACATATATTTAAATACATGACATAAATGTTTCAATAGAAATGACAATTTAGTTTACCTTAGTGCTCTTGAAAGTAGACTTTAACCACATTTCAAAGACACTAAATCATTTTGAAATTACATGTGAATGTAACTCCTACTTAAGTTAAAAAGCACATAAAATTTCAGTGATTGCATTTAATATTTTGTTTATATCACAGTTTGGGCTAGTGCTGTTGAGCTCTGTAAAGCCGCATTTGACAGCTTATGGCTTACCCCTTTAGATTCAATATGAAACTGTTATTAGTTATAGTGAAACAGTGATTATAATGATGCTGGGGATGTGTACTTTATAAGTGTGTGATATATTGGGGAACGCCCAGTGCTGTTTCTCATATGAGACTGTCTAACTCTTTCTCCTCCTAATCTCATCCATATCGCTACAAAATATAGCATTCTGTGTAGAATTCAAATGGGCCCCGATACGTTTTTTTGGTCCTCGCGACTCATCGCATTATGTGTATTATATAGTTCACTACGTGCCATTCCCCATACAGAAAACTGTGAACAAGTGACTGGTTTCAGTGTCTATTTTATAGTGTAGGGGGTGGGTCGCTTTAGATTCTAGAGAGCATTTGTTTGGACAGAAGTTGGGTGATGTCATCAAAATCGTTGATCCATATTGCTGGAAGTGAGAGACTTCTAAGTTTTGAATGCTTATATTTTCTAAATGTGAATTTTGTCAATGTTTTGGAGCACACTAGCTTATAGATGACCTTAAGGCTAACATATTCATGGGTCAAAGACGTTAAGATGTCCGCATCAAAAGAAATGTACAAAAGTGATTTTATGTCCATAGAAAGCACATTAAATGTAAGTAAAGGGTCTACTTTTAAGGTTTCAAATAAGTTTTTGGAGGATAAAACATCAAAATTTGGTGGAAAATCTGTTTACAATAACATGAAACAAACATCGTCCTCATGTAACACAATATTTATGTAAAAATTAAAACAACATGCTTATTCTGACGTGTACATATTAAAATATATAAAAGAATACGAGAGCATATAACATTTTATTGTGTTTTAAATGATTAAAAAATTCTTACTGACAAATTGTCACGCTCCCTACTGTGAGGAGCGAGGAGACGGAGGGGAATTCACGATGATACATACTTTATCCTCTTACCGAATCAGGGACACACGCTAGGAAACTGGTAAACGCGTTCAGACTCGACAATGAACTGCCGCGACTACACTTGAAATACAATACATAACCAAGGGAGTTAAATTAACGCACCTGATCAAATAAACAACACAGGGTGGAGCCTAATGAACTAATGAAATAATCAGGACCAGGAACATAACAAAAAATGGCTAAACCATGGCTTTCCAAACTCGGTCCGGGAGGGCCGGTGTCCCGCAGAGTTTAGCTCCAACCCTAATTAAACACTCCTGAACCAGCTAATCAAGCTCTTTACTAGGCATATAAACCTTCATTCATTGTGTTGATGTAAGTTGGAGCTAACTCTGCAGGACGCACCGGCCCGCCGGACGAGTTTGGACAGCCCTGGGCTAAACACTGGGAAACATGGAGCACATGGGGAACAAAACACAACACAAGCTTGACACAAATGGGCAAAAACTAGGATAGTGGCAACTAATCAGTATTTGGGGTGAAAGTAATTAGTCTTTTAATATGTCATAAATTGATTTTTGTTGTTAATATGCCTGACAAGATTGTTACACTGAATGAAGTTTTAGTGGGTCTCTTCTGTAAATCATGGAAAAATGTATGATATTTATTTTTTGCTCAGAAAAACAAAAACAAAATTGCAATTAAATTAAACAGAAAACATTTTAATTTTTTTGGGGGGACAACAACAATTTAAAGTAGTATTACACTTATTGTTTGTATGCTTAAACCCTTTTTCGTCTTTGACCCTCATACTAAATTTTGATTTCATGGGGACTTTAAGTATAATGTGTTAAAGTATATTATTTCTGTTATACGTGCTCTTTGTAAAAGAGTGATAAAGTCTACTTTACCACTAAAATGAAAGAGCTTTTCGCTCCGGGTGGATGATGATGATGATGTTTCAGTGATGATGTGATTTCGGGATCCTACTGGGACAGAATTTGCTCCATGACAACAGCAGAACACGCACAGAGTGCACTGACATGCCAGGCTGCTGGTTCATGAGTGCTTGTTCTGATTGATTCTGGGCTGGAGAGTTTGGGTTACTCAAGCAGAAGGAAAGGCTCTTAGAGAGCAAGAGTTAAACCGAAAATAAAAATATTCCATTGGGGGCAAATGACAGGAATGATTTCCACAAGACTTCCCACAAGATATCTGCTCATTTTCCACTCACATCACTGAGTTTGACAGCGGAGTTTCTCTTGGTGATATTTATGCTGAATGCAAATAACATAAAGTGCATTGTTTGTTGTTGTGCTCTCATTAAAAGTTTTATATGTCCAAAAGCATATTTGTGTAGAAATACACTACTGCTCAAAAGTTTGGGGTTAAAAATGTTACTGCTTTGAAATAAGTTTTTTATGCTCACCAAGGATGCATTTATTTGGTTAAAAATACAGTCAAAACAACAACATTGTGGAATATTACTACAATTTAAAATAAATGTTTTGTGTTTGAATATATTTTAAAGTTGAATTTATTCCTGTTATGGCAAAGCTGACATTTTTAGCAGCCATTACGCCAGTCTACAGTGTCACATGATCCTTCGGAAATCATTCTAATCTATGTTAAAAACACTTTTTTTCAGGATTTGCTGATGAATAAATAGTTGAAAAGAACAGCATTTATTTAAAATAGAAATATTTTATTTGAAATAGAAATGTCTTTACTGTCACTTTTGATCAATTTAATATTTAAAAAAAAACTTTTAAACAGTAGTATATAAGTGCTATGTTATGTATGTTAACCAATACAATATCTTCCCCATTCTCACAAAAGTTGTTACATTTGAATGAAAATGTACAACAACTAACTTCCTTATTTTTTTTACAATATTGTGTACAATAAGACATTAATTATCAAATTTTTCTAAGAAATTTCTAATGAAAATGAAATTAATGTGAATCATTTAGTTTAATTTATTGAGAAATGTTTTAGTTTGCTTTCTGCATATGCTGGTATCTTGGCAGTATGAGACATTGTTGAAATCTTTTCAGAAATTAGGAGATCACTAGGGTCTTTTTCCAAGGAAAAATCTGAGAATCAGGAGCCAAAAGCAAAATTTTGCTCTCCATAGCTGTCTAGGAGAAACAACTGACAAAAGAGAACTCATTTGTATTTTTCTTCTTTTTTTGTATATATCCATGAAAGCTATATTGCCAAAGAGTTCACCCCGCTTTCTCTCTCACTCTTTCTCTCCAGCCTAACGACCCTGTAACAAACATCTGCCAAGCAGCTGACAAGCAACTCTTTACCTTAGTGGAGTGGGCCAAGCGAATACCTCACTTTTCTGATCTCCCGCTGGACGATCAAGTCATCCTCCTGAGAGCAGGTGCGTCACTAAAAAAAACACAGACCACTTTTGTTTATGTCCTGCAGACATCGACCTGATGTGACCCGTGTGCTGTACATCTAGTCTTCCAGCTATGGAGTTACAGCTCAAAACAGCATCAACTAATGAAATGAGTATGTTTACGGTTATGTGACATTATAGTCTATTCCAGAAGCATTTATATGGATTCAGAGATACATTTGATCCAGCCTCGGGCCACAGCATCGATTAAAGAAGGAATTCCATCTCATTATCTTGGAGTGAGAGTCCTTAGTCTGTTAAGGATGATGGCTTCAACATAGACGGAGGGAGAATAAGAGGCTGGATTGTTCTCGCCGTTCACATGTTGCATTTATTTCCTTAGGCTGTAAATTGCCTGAGGACAATCAAACTCTATTCAGTGCGTTTTATTCAGAGCCTCTGAAATGGGATCGCAGTGTATGAAACTGTGACGATGTATTAAAGGGGTCATATGATGCTATTTTAAAAATCATTATTTTGTGTATTTGGTGTAACAGAATATGTTGACATGCCTTAATGTTAAAAAAAACACATTATTTTCCACAAACTGTACATTATTGTATCTCCTCTATGCCCTGCCTCTCTCAAACGCTTCGTTTTCTACAAAGTCCCTCCTTCCGACAAGCGCAGTCTGCTCTGATTGGCCAGCTGACCCAGTGCATTGTGATTGCTGAACACTGCAAGCACTCGTCGGAAATGTATCGCCCCTTACCATAATCATGAGCTTCAGCTTTCAAAATAAATGTAAAGACAGAGCCCGAAAGGGAACAGAGTCTCGTGACATACCACGTGAGGGAAGCTGGTAATGTGTTTGCAGTAACAAGCACGGTTAAGACAGCTGACTCCATGGGGGGGGTCGAGCATCCCGCTCGTTCCCCCTCTCCCTGCCTCTATTTCTCTTCTCTCTTCTCTCTTCTCTCTCTCTCTCCTCTCTCTCTCTCCTCTCTCTCTCTGTCTCTCTCTCTCTTCGCGGCGCGGCGAGCGGCGCAACCTCTCTCTCTCTCTCTCTCTCTCGCACACACACGATGCGCAAAACTCTGCATTTGAACAGTCAATAGCAAATACTTAAACTAATAACAAAACAGTAGCTGATTCAGAAGCGCCAGATGGTCATAGCAAAGTCAGAATTACCTCCACTCCTAGGTTCACGAAACGGTCTTCCATAAAATGCATTGCTGTTCTGGTTGTAAGTAATCTTAAAGATTCCTAATTGCATCTACTTCTGGAAGGCCAAATAGAGTGCTTTTGCTTTCGCCAAGAAAACACACAGCGTCTCCCTGACATGGCTTCTTCAACACTACTGCGGTTACTGAAACCACGCCTTCTTTCTTTTGCGTAACATTTTGGCGGCATTATGCTAATATTTCCACATAGTGACTTAGACATGTGGGGGCGTGTTAGAACGGGGTGTTTTAGGGGGCGTGGCAGAGTCTTAACTTTTGATAAAGAATATCTCTTTGGTTTAGAGACTTTAGTCTTTGCAACTTCAGGATCTTATCTATGCACAATCAGCTTGTACCACTCCAAAGAGAAGGAAAACTTGAAATCGCATCATATAACCCATTTAAACAGCTTGAAATGGTCCTCATTAAACTCAATATTGTTTAAGAAAATACAACTTGCAGTAAGTTGATATTGAGCTAGAAGAGTAATCAAACATAACAGACAAAGCCACCACATGCACAAATACAGATACACATGTTGCTCTCTTTCCTGTTACTTTTTTGTTTGTTCGGGACATGGAAAGGCACACTTCCCCCCACCCGCTGCTAAAACCTATAGAGTTTTATCAATGTGCTTTTGTCTCTGTCAGCTGTTGCGAGCTGTGGAATGCACTTCCTGATCGCCTCTTTTTCCTCCATCTTCTATAGCTGTGAAAATGGGAGAATTATAGCTACATGCCCTTCACGTCCCTAATACATGCACACACTCCGGTGTGGAGCCGTATCTTTGCAGTGTTTAGTACATTTTAGTTCTTTCAGAGATGTCTGATTTCTTGCTTTCTCTGAGAACGCAAGGGGTGAAATTTCCTTAAGAAATCTGGCTGTATCTTTTAGGTAATGAAAGATAATGTAATGGTGCGAGGGACTGTCAACTGTTACAAATGGCAAAAATAACCTACCTTAAATCTCCATTAAAGTCTCAAGTTAAAGTATACAAATACAAATCTTAAGAAACTACCATCATTTTCCTTCCTAGGGGAACTGATTTTTAAACCATAACTTGTAAACCTTTGCCGACAGACTGAATGTGAGCTACGGGTTTGTTACCGATCACATATGCTTTTCTGAAGCATTTAGTATGGCATGGTTCTTCTGATTTTACAACATGTCTGTACATAATCATGGTAACCGCTAATTCCCTGTTTATAAACTATAGCATTACGCTCTGTATGAGGGCCTCAAAGGAGAATGAGTTTGTAGTGAACCCCATATCTCAAGAATGTGAAACAAGCAAATTGCACCAAAACTCTGTATGTCCCATTGATAGGTCCTATATTCTGATTTATAGTACCCATCCCCCACACGCTATATTACAGTCTTCTGTGACAACTTCTTAGGTCCTTCTCTTGTATTTTCCTGCTGGTTAAAAATGTCTGTTTAAGTCCAGCTTCTATCTTCAATCTCTTTTGCTGTAGTGTGCAAGTTGGACAATATCAGTTTGCCACATATCCCACATTAATTTCCCATTATCTGTACTAATCCGGTAGATTTTGTTTTGCACAATGATGTTTCTTTATCAAATGATTATCATATTAAGGGATGGTTGTGCGATTGCTTAGGCGGACGTATCTCCTTTTTTAACCTATGTGAGTTTGACGCTGTGTAGTGATTGCTGTTTAGCTAACACACGTCAAGAGATCTGCTCAAAGGGGCCGTTTAGCTAGCTTGGCCCTGAAAGGGATGTCAATGCTCTGACACGGCGCTGGCAGATCGCTAGTACGACCTTGCACGTGTTACCAACTTCAAGGGCAATTTAATGCCTACAAACAATCGGTATAGAATCTACAACGAGCTTGCTTGATCCCAGGCTTCCTATCAGAGCTTCAAGCGGCCTGATAAACTCGCCTCCGGCGAACCGAGCAGCAAAAAGATAAGGGAAGAGCGACGGTCAATGTTACCAACTGCACAATACCACCCTTAAAGCGCTCAAAAGTATACACAAGAAACTCTGAACTGATAAAAATACCAGGCATTGTCTGCGTTTGTGGACGTCGTCGTTAGTGTGTACGTTCTGCTGTTGGAGCACTAAACCATCTCTGCAAGTTCAAAGCAGAAAGTTTCAATCATGCCAACGGCAGATATTCGTGACCTCAATATCGACTATCGATATACTCCCATTTTGATCCCACACACTAACCGCTGGAGAGACACAACCCGTCAGTGCTATCCCGAAGGGTTCAATGACATCACAAACCCAGATAAACCCAGCTCTTGGGAAAAGGCAGCAAAGGGGGTGAGGCCTGCGCTGCTTTAGAGAAGAGCTAAAATACTAGACTTTTCTCAGGCGGGTGATCCAATCACTATATCTTCTCTTTTGCATCGTGCCGTATCGAATCTTGGTCCTTATTAATTGGCGTTGATGCCTTGGCAATTTGCATTTCCCCACATTAAAGCAATTACGCTATCACATCTTTTCCCCTTTATGCTTTGGGGCAACCTCTTTCCCTGTGTTTTTTCAGCATGAAAACAACACGCACTACTTTGATAATGTTTGTATGTTTTACTTCTAAGTCTCGATTGAAGCATTGGTTCGTTTTAAAAATCCATATGGAAAAATGATAAAAAAATACATAGAAAAAGGTCGCCTGGGGGGCAACTGACATAGCACCTCTGCGAGATACTCAATGCCCAGATCATCGTACCACGGAACTTGCGGGCAACGACAGTAGATCCGTCATTTGTGTTAGGGACAGACCAAAATTTAAGCCATAATTCACTGAAAATCAAATATGGTGCCATTTGACTGAATGTAACTTTGTGTCTTTTTCACATACACCTTTCATTTATTTATGTTTAAGGGCTTTATAAGATGTGGATTCGATTGTTAATATGATTCGTAATACTCTTTTAGGCAATACTTTCATGGCTAAGCTTATCTCTTTTGCAATTTGGCAGCTCTATAGCGCCGACCTCCACCCCATTCACTGTAGACTCTATATGAAAAGACGCAAGCCACAGAACACACACCTACCCCCTAACATCTGCTTTTGTGTTTCCCTAAAGAGAATCAACAGGGTTGGAAACATACACTAATTGAGATTGAATTTTCACTTTCGGGTGAACTATCCTATCCGATGTGTCAAGACATCCGTGCGGCCACGACGTGGGCAGCCTTGTCAGATTTAGGGAGGGTATGGATCTTGAACTCTATGAGACCCCTGTCAGGGCCTCATTGTAGCAGTTCATGTGCAGATTTGTGACAGCCATTCATGCACACATATTTTCTAGGAATACTCCATTAAGTGATATTCGAACCTGCATCATGAAAGTGTCCCGCACAACAATCTTACTACTGAGTCTTTGAGTCGTCATTTACATTAGCCCTCGTGCAGTTTTATGTAGGCGCGGTGATCATGTTTCACTGGCCTTGTGAGATAGTGCATGAGGTTTTCCTCACTAATGAAGCTATGCTGCCCGGTCCCGTCGCCGTAGAGATAATTAGTCCTTATATCGACAAAGGACTTGATATTTTCAAGCAATATGACACTACATATAAAGGTGGAGCCGATTAATCTCCTGGCCATGGTTGAATAATACGTTTACAGATATTTTTCCGGACAATGGTTAGGGGTATTTTGGAATCAGCGACTCTATGCTAGTTAATCAGCGTGGTTCGTTGTTGCCTGTCGAACGTAAGATTGTTTGCCCTTTGTTTTCTTACAGAGTGCTGACGCAGAGCTTGTGTGCATACTGAATCCTGAGAGACCGTGCCAATTGGACAACGACGGAACTTGGATGCCGCGGGCCGCATTGTCTGGTCAACTCCAGGTACAGTAAGTTACTTAGACAAACTCCATGCACCCAGCACTCTATGTAGTGCGTGTAAAGGCCACTCCCTTTCAGTTTGATTAACCGACCTAGCTTACTTGGTTTTGGAAATTCCTAAAAAATGTGTTGGAATCACAGCCAGAAAGAGTACGTGATATCCTATGACTGTAAAACCAACGTGATAGGAGCTATAGAAAGTCAGAGCCCAGATTGCATACTTCTCCAAAAATCAAACCCGTAATTATGGCAACATTGTGACAACGTCTGTTGTCAATTACCTCATGGTTTATCTCCGAAAAATTAAATGTTTTAATTCATTTTGGTGTGTAAAAATGTCGGCCATGCCAGTCTAGAAAGTTTAAAAATCCATGTTGATTTTTCCATTCTCCACGTCATGACTAGGCGAACGCCATCACTGGCTGCAGTCATTCACTGCATTGCATTGGACTCATGTTAAGCCTGATTGCTGCTGGAACTAAGCGCCGCCCAATACCGTATAAGGTACCCACCGATCTCTCTTAGATGGTGCGATCTCTGCTGATGAAGGCATTATTACTCAGTTGCGAATTTGCCTTGTTTTTGATTTCTGAAATGTCTTTATCTACAGCCTAAAGTCATTGATTCAGCCTTGAAGTTATAGCAAAACCCATCAGCCACAAGTACCCACATAGACGTTTGCACCCATCTACCTCAAAATGTCCACCACGTTCAAGTAGATGATGACTTTAGGTTGATTGATAATTCTTTTGAAATACGTCGTCTTTTTGGAGTGCCTTAGAAACTCCTGTTAATATTATTAATGTTGAAAACCGTAAACCGTGATGATCTAATATATGTTTTTCAGGATTCTTTTCATGACTAGAAAGATCAAAAGAACAGCATTTATTTGAAATAGATTTTTTTATAGGTCTATTACATCAGTATCTTTCTTGTCCGCTTGTTGATGAATTTACTGCATCCTTAGTGAATAAATGCAGTAATTTAAAGAAAAGAAAAGAAGACCCCCAACTTCTGAATAGTAGTGTAGCATCTAATAAAGTGGCCCAGAATGAATCCTTAACATAACCTTTTTCTCTTTTTTGCCATTGCTTTGCTGTCTATCATCCTTCAATCCATCCTTTTGCTCTTCTTCAACCTGCTATCCATCAGAGTGGAGGCATTTAAAAAAAAAAAAAAGGGAAAGAGTGTATGCATCTCTAGAGGCCTACTGTAAACACAAATATCCCGATCAGCCTGGAAGGTACACACACACTTATTTTTCATCTCACACGTGCTTATGTATCCTTCAGTACATGCATATAAAAATGAAAGTAATAGTACAAAACAAAATGAATGCTACAGAGATTTAACAGAGATCTATCTGGATTCACAGTGAACATGAGATAGTTTTCAATTTCATTTAAAGTCAGCAACATTTACAACCCATTTTCATGCATATAGTAAAAGTCAATTTTACCTACAATAAATACATGCTTATTAGATCTCTTTTACACTACCGTTCAGATACTTTTTTTTAAGTGCTCATTAAAGCTGCATTTATTTGATTACAGAAAAAACAGTAATTGTGAAATATTATAATGTAAGATAAATATTTTCTAATTGAATATATTTTAAAATATAATTTATTCTTGTGATTGCGAAGCTTAATTTTCAGCATCCATTACACCAGTCTATGCCAGCGTCACATGATCCTTTAGAAATCATTCTGATATGCTGATTTGCTGCTCAAATAACATTTTGTGGAAAGTTGTCATTTTTCCAGAGTCGTTGATAGCATAAATTCCAAAGTATTTATTTGAAGCAAACTGTTACTGACTTCACTCTTTGAAATCAATATCCTGTTTCCTGCTGAATACATTTTTATTATTAAACAAAAAAAAAACACTTGACCTCAAATTTATTAGTAAAAAAAAAAAAAACTGCTGAAGTATTACACTGTGCTCACCCAAACACTGACACCCATTGTTTCACGGACAGATTTGCCAAGCTGTTACTGCGTCTGCCTGCCCTGCGCTCCATCGGCCTGAAGTGTCTTGAACATCTCTTCTTTTTCAAGTTAATCGGAGACACACCCATCGACACTTTCCTAATGGAAATGCTCGAAGCGCCACACCAAATGACATAAGGGAATGATTTCTTTTCATCTCCGCCCCTCTGACAGAGGGTGCAGCTCATGTACAGGACACGACAGGAGGCCACAGGACACATCTCTGATCTCACAGAAGACTGAACTCAGAGTAATTCATCAGAAACATTGCGCAATGCACAGAATACTGTGTAACCGTTTATTACGGAATAGCACGCAGGATGGATTAAGTGAGGTTTTTCCTGGTTTTGCATGCATGTTCGAGAAGTCTCACGGAGTTCTGGAGTTTTTGGTTTCTCATTTCTTCTGCCTTACAGAGGTCTACCTCTGCTTTCTTTTGAGTACAGAGCCAAACCGCTTCATCTCTGAACTCACAATCATTTTGCTGTGAATATTCAGATTTCATGAGAGGGAACAAAATACCTCGGATGCACTTCTTCATGCAGCTGTCCTCAAAAAGCACATCACTGTATCTGCCATTGGAACAGTGAACAGGACTCACAGTACTCTCCCCCCCCCCCAGGCACTTAGAAATTCTTTAAGCGGTATTGCCATACGTCAGGATTCTTAAAGTCCATCTTCATGAGGAAGAAACTGCACACAGTTTGGCTTCAAGTCCTTTTCTTTTTGGAAGATATATGGACCTATGAATAACAGAATGGTCTAAAAAGAATGAAAAGCAGGTGTACTCCTGGCTGAACTCGTGCTGGATGAAAATACGATTCATTGTTAGAATTGTGTAAAAAATATTGGAGATTTTTCATGTTTTGCCTCTATAATTCAGCATAAATATGTATTAAGTATTTCCAAAGATTTTCAATAATGTTATATATATATCATCTGATAATTCCCGGCAAGTGGGTGTTTGTGATTTGAAAATATGCAAGGAGTTAAAGGAATCCAGATGATAGTCTGGCCTCAGGGAATTGCGAGGTTTGGGAAGTGCCATGCCTGTCCCCTATTGGAAAAGTTGTGACATTGCAGCTGTACTCATTTGCTATTACATGAAGTTTAACAGTTGGGTTTTTACAGAATGCTTGGCAAGCATTGCAACGTAACAATTTCTAAGCCTCAGGTTGATTCAAATGCAATTATTTTGGTTCTGTTGTGCAGACTTATCTGTGTAATAAGGAAGAAACTGTAATAATGATAGATTTCGTAACATTTGTATTGATGCATCAAACCTCAATTGCAGATTGAGCCAATCTGAACCAGTGTTTTCATGATGACGATGAATTTTGATAACTATTATTGGAATTCGGGAGGTATTTGAGTTGCATAGCAGTTGTCATTAGCAGACATAGTGCAAAAGACCTACCGATTTAGACCACACATTCTGCCGGATGATAACGCCAGGCCTCACAGCAACATGAGTATTCCGCCTAAGATACACATAAACAGCATATACGGTCTATGTGATTGATATACACAACCTGAAGTTCTAGTGGTCATGTTTTTAAGCTTCGACCAGGGGGAAAATTGAATAGGTGTCATGGAAGATCAGTGGACTCATTGTACATCTTTGGCCTTTCATTACTCCAAAACCAGCATATTTAGAATGTGCAGACAAGAACTAAAGACCCCTTTTCTGAGGTATAGACAAAACACAGACATTGTAAGCGCTCTTGGATTCGCACTGTGTCAAACAGGGTTTGTTAAACCATCAGGAGCCAGGCACATTTGATCTGATATCAGCTACAATCCTGATGTGGCGCTATCAGACATCTGTAATATTTCCCTGTGAGACACCAATCCATCACAGGACATGTCAGCAAAACATAAAAGAGATGCATTTTAAGAGAATGATCTATTTTTGTACAAAGTGTAATTTTTTTTCTCTACGTCATTATTTGGTCTGTTCTATATTGTACACATGGTTGGTGTAAATATTCATTTTTAAGTGGAGCCGTGCCCTCAAACCTGGACTGAGGGCAGGGTTTATGTGCAAAGGCTTCTCTGTTCCTCTGCCATTGGTTTTCATGGTACCCTCACCTGAGAGCTGAAGACAGCTCACAGTTGTTGTTGTTGTTGTTGTTGTTTTTTTTACAAGACAAATGGAGGGTGTATTGTGTATTGTCCTACTATATTATGGCTGTTCAAAGGACTATTAAATTTCAGATTGTAAAAAAGACATTATCTTCAGCAAACAAAATAACTATTTGAGAGTTATGAATAAATGGTGTTATACATGATATCAGATGCACACATACACATATACATATACATATATATATACATATATACAGTATACACATATATATATATATACTCTATATATCATAATAGTATAGAATATAAGTAAATAGGCATAACTAAGATTACATTTTCATAAAGACCTATCTTTTGCGGTGCAATAAGCTTTAAATATTATATTATATTATATATATTATATTATATATGATATATGATATATATATAGCACAGCAGCAGCACAGACACCACAGTGGTAGCGGAAAGTATTGCATTACCGCTCGCTTAAATTTTCACGATTCTAGGTTATGCTTTGCAGCCATTTGGCTAAAATCATTTAGTTAGCTTATTTTTCCTCATTAATGTAGGCATCATCACCAACAGCATCCGCCATATTTACAGAACCACCAGAATTGTTGACATTTTTTGGGCAGATTTATTGAAAAAGAAAACATGCAATATCAGCATGGTCCTAAGTATTCCGACCGTCTTTGCTGTGACCCAGCATAATATTTAACTCGCGGTGCTGTCCATTTCTTCATTATCATCCTTGAATGGTTCTACCACCTCATGCTTGTAGTCCTATCTGTGTTGATTACACGTGATTGGACTTTGATTAGGAAAGCCTACACACCTGTCTATATAAGACCTTACATTTCACAGTGCATGTCAGAGCAAATGAGATCATGAGGTCAAAGGAACTGCCTGAAAAGCTCAGAGACAGAATTGTGGCAAGGCACAGATATGGTCTGGGCCAAGGTTACAAAAAAATTTCTTCTGCACTTAAGGTTCCTAAGAGCACTGTGGCCTCCATAATCCTTAAATGGAATACGTTTGGGACGACCAGAACCCTTCCTAGAGCTGGCCGTCCGTCAAACTGAGCTATCGGGGGAGAAGAGAATTTGTGAGAGAGGTAAAGAAGAACCCAAATTTCACTGTGTCTGAGCTCCAGAGATGCAGTCGGGAGGTGGGAGAAAGTTGTAGAAAGTTAACCATCACTGCAGCCCTCCACCAGTCAGGGCTTTATGGCAAGAGTGGCACGACGGAAGCCTCTCCTCAGTGCAAGATGCATGAAAGCCCGCATGGAGTTTGCTAACAAACACCTGAAGGACTCCAAGATGGTGAGAAATAAGATTCCTGGTCTGATGAGACCAAGATAACTTTTTGGCCTTAATTCTAAGCGTTATGTGTGGAGAAAACCAGGCACTGCTCATCACTTGTCTAATACAGTCCCAACAGTGAAGCCTGGTGGTGGCAGCATCATGCTGTGGGGGTGTTTTTCAGCTGCAGGGACAGGATGACTGGTTGCAATTGAGGGAAAGATGAATGCGGCCAAGTGCAGGGATATCCTGGATGAAAACTTTCTCCAGAGTGCTCAGGACCTCAGGTTGGGCCGAAGGTTTACCTTCCAACAATACAATTACCCTAAGCACACAGCTAAAATAACTAAGGAGTGGCTTCACAACACCTCTGTGACTGTTCTTGAATGGCCCAACAGAGCACTGACTTAAACCCAATTGAGCATCTCTGGAGAGAACTAAAAATGGCTGTCGACCAACGTTTACCATCCAACCTGACAGTACTGGAGAGGATCTGCAAGGAGGAATCCCCAAATCCAGGTGTGAAAAACTTGTTGCATCTTCCCAAAAAGACTCGTGGCTGTATTAGATCAGAAGGGTGCTTCTACTAAATACTGAGGCAAAGGGTCTGAATACTTAGGACCATGTGATACTTCAGTTTTTCCGGGGGGGGGGGGGGGGGTTTAATAAATCTCAAAAATGTCACAATTACTGTTCGTTTTCTGTCATATGTGGGTACAGTAATAGATGTAATAAAAACATAACTTAATATTTTAGGTGCAAATGGCTGGCACTATATCACAAAGAGTGAATTTAAGTAGGGTCTGAATACTTTCGCCGTCACCCTGTATATAACACAGTGGGGAAAGATATTTATTTGATCCCCTGCTGATTTGGTAAGTTTGCCTACTTGCAAAGAAATGAAGGGTCTGTATTTTTTTTATGGTAGGTTTATTTTAACGGATATAGACAGAATACCAACCAAAAAATCCAGATAAAAACATTATATAAAGGTTAGAAATTGTTTTGCATTTCAGTGAGTGAAATAAGTATTAGATCCCCTACCAACCAGCAAGAATTCTGGCTCTCATAGATTGGTTATGTGCCCATGTGGAACACAGATTAGTCCTGCCACTTTAACAAGTTACTCCTAATGTCAGCTCGTTAGGTGTATTAGATACCTGTCCACACAATCTGTATCTTCCATTCCAACCTCTCCACCACCATGGGGACCAAAGAGCTGTCAAAGGATGTCAGTGACAAGATTGTAGATCTGCACAAGGTTTGAATGGGCTACAAGACCATCAGCAATAAGCTTTGTGAGAAGGAGACAACTGTTGGTGCGGTTATTCTGAAATGGAAGAAATACAAAAGAACCATCAATCGCCCTCTGTCTTGTTCTCCATGCAAGATCTCGCCTTATGAGGAAATGATGGTCATGGTAAAGGTGAGGGATCAGCCCCGAACTACACAGGAGGAGCTTGTTAATGATCTTTAGGTAGTTGGGACTACAGTCACCAAGCAAAACATTGGTAATGCACTACGCCGCAATGGACTGAAATCCCGCAGCGTCCGTAAGGTCCCCCTGCTTAAGAAGGCACATGTACAGGCCTGTTTGCCAAAGAACATCTAAATGATTCAGAGAAGGCTTGGGAGAAGTGCTGTGGTCAGATGAGACCAAATATTGAGCTCTTTGGCATTAACTCGACTCGTCGTGTTTGGAGGGAGAGAAATGCTGACTAAGAACACCATCCCTACAGTCAAGCAAAGTGGAAACATTATGCTTTGGGGCTGTCTTTCTGCTAAGGGTACAGGACGACTTCACTGCATTGAGGGGCAAATGGACGGGGCCATGTACTGTAAAATCTTGGACGAGAACCTCCTTCCCTCAGCCAGAACACTGAAGATGGGTCATGGATGGGTCTTCCAACATTGACCCGAAACATACTGCCAAGGCAACAAAGGAGTGGCTCAAGAAGCAGCACATTAAGGTCATGGAGTGGCCTAGCCAGTCTCCAGACCTCAATCCTATAGAAAATCTGTGAATGGCGCTGAAACGAGTTGCCAAACGACAGCCAAGAAACTTTAAGGATTTAGAGAGGATCTGTAAAGAGGAGTGGATCAAAATCCCTCCTGAGATTAGGGCTGGACAATAATTCAATATCAATATGTATCACGATATAATTTTTTTCAATAACGGTGATATGATTTTTAAACACATTTCCGATATTTCGATATACATTACCAGTGTTTCCCATACATTGATTTATTTGTGGCGTTTGACTTCGTTGAATAAACATGAGCACTGCACGTTTCAAAATCAAACCGTGTCACGGGTGTTTTATTTGAATGTATCTCTGAAGGGAACCGACTGTCTTCAGAATAGTTTAGATGGCATTTTTATCTGATAAAGTAGCGTTCATGAGCGGAGATGCTTTGATTACAGCCATTACTGGTGAAACCGCTAGTTTTATCACTCTAAAATCGCCTCCTGCTGGCAGACAATCAGTTTGCATTTTCAATAATAAACCCATTTCCAGCAACATGCTTTTGTTGTTGCTCTATTTTTTTGTTTTCTGAAGCAACTCGGAGCATGTTTCATACTCGTTATCCTGGTTAATGCACGTTTCAATCTATAAGAATAATCAGCCTACACTACAGTCAAAGGTTTTTGAACTGGCAAGATTTTTAATGTTTTTGAAAAATTCTCTTCTGCTCACTGAGCCTGCATTTATTTGATCCAAAATGCACCAAAAGCAGTAACATTTTGAAATATTTTTTACTATTTAAAATAACTGTTTTTTTAATATATTTTAAAATGTAATTTATTCATGTGATCAAAGCTAAATTTTCAGCATCATTAGGCCTACTCCAATCTTCAGTGTCACATGATCCCTCAGAATCATTCTAATATGCTGATTTACTGATTATCAATATTTAAAACAGTTGAGTACATTTCAGGATTCTTTGATGAATAGAATGATCCAAAGATTAGCATTTATCTGAAATAAAAAGGTTTGTAACATTATACACTATACCATTCAAAAGCTCTTTTTAAAATGTATATTATATAAATTATTACTTTCATTTAGCAAGGATTTTTTAAATTGATCAAAAGTGATGATAGAAGGAACCTTTATAATGTGACAAAATATTTCATTTCAGATAAATGCTGTTGCTTTCCTGAACTTCTATTCATCAAAGATAACCTTAAAAAGATCTACTATCGGCTGTGTTCACCATAATAATAGTGTTTTGAGGTCAGCAATCAGATATTAGAATGAGTTCATGAAGATGGCACGTGACTGGAGTAATGATGTCTAAAGATCTGCTTTTGAAATCACAAGGAATAAATTATATTTGCAATAGAAAGGCAGTTATTTTAAATGTATAAAATATTCAAATGTTATCTGGTTTTTGGCGATTTTGTGCTGGCATTCATAATGCAGGCTTTGTGAGCAGAAGAGATTCTTTAAAAAACATTAAAATCTTACTGTTCAAAAACTTTTGACTGGTATGTTAGCCTATAGTTTGAAGTAAAACATTTTAATATTAATAATGAGAGTCTGAGATTTATTTGACAGTGTTTTCACATTTCTTGTTTGTATGAAGGCTGAATACCAATAAGGTGAACATTTATTTATTTGCGCCGTTTTTTTCCCTAAAATGTTATATAGTTTTATAGGAGTAGGTTTCAAATTTCAAAAGGTGTTGGCAAATTAATTTTTCATAAGTTTGTAGGTACAGACATTGGTACTGTTATTGGCAGTATTTATGAGGCTTTTTTTAATAGTGTTAACTTGATCGCTATCGGTAATTATAAATCATATAAGCCATACGCGAATTAGAAATATATCCGTGATAAATCTTTGCTCATATAGTGCGTCTCGCCCTACCTTAATGTGGCAAACCTGGTGTGACCAACTACAAAACGCATCTTACCGTGCTAGTACTAAGTCATGTTTTGCTTGGGATCAAATACTTATTTCACTCACTTAAATGAAAACTTTTTCTAACCTTTATATAATGTTTTTTTTTTCTGGATTTTTTTGGTGGGGGGGGGGGGGGGTATTCTGTCTCTATACGGTAAAATAAAGCGCACCATGAAAACTTACAGGACCCTTCATTTCTTTGTAAGTGGGCAAACTTACAAAATCAGCAGGGGATCAAATAATATATATTAATTTTATGGAAATGTACCTACTACTCCAATGGATCAAAGCCATGAAGACTAATTTATGCCTTCAAATTCAAAGCTTAAATAGTGGAAAATTATGTTTAGGAAGGATTTAAGGATCCTAAGCACATTGGTAATTCACATATCAATAATCAATGATTGCAAAACACTTAAATGAAAAGCAAAAATGCAATCATTTGATGGCAAAAAAGACCTGAAAATTATCTTGCTTAAAAACATTTATATATCCATTTTTGGTATGTTTACCACCATTCAAACAACTGAATCCATGATTTGATAGAAAACATTTGTTCTTCAGTAATAAATTAAAATGAACTGAAAACATTACAGTAGATTATTCGAGTATATAAAGGGGAAAAGGATCGAGTGAGATTGTCGCTATTCTGAGCAGACAGGACCTGCCCATCTCTCAGATAATAACCCTGCACTAAGTGCTATCAAACCATTGTAAAAGACAGACACTACTGGAAGTCATCATTCTGAAGTTTCTACTAAAGCCTCTGAAGTGCAGTGCTTTAACTTAACAATCACTTTTCCACAGTTTGATGGTCTTGTCGTTCTCCAGGGCTGCAGAGGCAATGATGTTCTCTGTAGGGTGACAAGCTGTCGAGATCACTACATCTAAGGACAAAAAGACATCATACTTATGTTAACAAAATCAAAGAGGCTGCCGTGTGTTTGAGTCTGGGAGGTGTAGCAAATGTCATATACCCGTGTGCCCTTGCAGTTTCTGAACAATTTCTTTGGTCTGCAAGTTCCAGATATACACCATGTTGTCTTCAGAGCCTGAGACGATCCACTGAATGAGAGCAAGACGGATTCTGGTTATTCAAAAACTGCTCTAAATAACTATATATACCTATGTATTAAAATACTTCCGACAAAGTCATACTGAACCTACCTTTCATTCCGGGGAGTCATCGATCGAAAAATGCGCAACAACATACTTCATTCTTTATGTCCCAGTATAAATGTCTTGAGACCTCTAGAAAAAAAAAAACAAAAAAAACAATTAAAAGCTACAATAGTTCAATTAAAGCATGAACATTACCTACACACATTAACTTAACTTAATATTTCATAGACTTGTATTATGTTTATATACAGCTAATTATAAATACTTTACATAACCCTAAAAAAAAAAAGTACATTAAAAAACACTTTTTATACAGTTTTTACAAAGGAGGACACCCCTAAAATGAGGTTTTGTCAGATTTGTTTCACTTCTGGGTACAAAATAGTCCCTCAAAATATGGTTAAGTAGGTACACACATATTTTTTTAATATATTAGTGACGACATCTAATTAACTTTCATTGCTAGTGATATTTTTAATCACATAACCTCAACCTGACCCCTAGCTCTATACATAACCCTGACAGAAACCTGTGCAAAACACTACATTTAAATATAATAAACATGATTTGACTGATTTATAAGCCACTTTAACTAGTCAGGTCTGGCACACTAGTTGGTGTTAACATATGGTGAGTTAACATATATGTGGTATTTATATATAATTTATACTATTAATTGTAATGCATTAAGAAAAATATTTTGATAAATGTTATTAGCAGTCAACATTTATGGTAGTTCAATGACATACCTTTCCCTTGCTGTAGTCCCAGAGCTCTTAAAACGGTACTGTGAGGAAAAAAAAAGAAGCATCATTTCATTGTTTGCAGTTTTTCCAAAATTAATATCATCTCAGAAACTGCACTGAATGGAAAAAAATAAACAGTCACTAGAGGGATGAGTTCACTTACTTGTCCAGTGTCGCAGCTAGAATGTACTTTCCATTTGGAGAAAACTTCACAAATGAGACAGGAGGGTTATCATCATCTGGAAATAAAACAGATCAGTTCACCATCAACAACAACACTCTCCTAATTTGCATTTAAATTGGCTACATTTATCAAAATTATGCAGCACGTACCATCCTGCCATCTGGCACTTGGCATGCCACAATATATAATCAATATATCGACTTATCACGCAATATATGTACATGACCTCAATAATTTTTGGTGATGCAATATATCGCCCATTATATTTACTTAAAAATTAATGTCACCATGTTTTTTACATTCCACTTGCGCCTGTGTCTTTTGCAGCTTCTTGTACATAACAAAAATGTGTGCAAAAATGATTGCAAAAAGGGAAAAATCTGTAACGTTAGATGGAAAAATAAAATTGTTAGAAAATGTTTATTTACTATTTATTCAGGTTTTTTAAGGTATGTAATATTTTGATACTTAATTTCCATGATCTAAACATTCTTAAAAATGAAAAGTTTGTTGTCATTTGGAAGTGTGTAGGCCTTCTTGCATTATTATTAAGGGATGGAACAAACTAAAAAAAAAGCTGTAACGCCGCGAGCCGGTTGAAAATCGATACAAATATGTGACGATTCAATCGGTTGAGATGCTAAACAAATCGTGATTCAATTAGTTGTAGGAGTTTATATGAATGTATGTCTTAGGGGAACTTACTGTCTTTAGAAAGTTTAGATGGTATTTTTTCTTTTCATCTTGCCTCTGTATAATGCATATTAAAGTGGTTACAGCGGAAACCAAGGAAACGCTACCTGCTGTGCTAGAGCGGGAATCGGGTCTTCATTCAGCTCTGTTCTGTTTCTGTTTCATGCATATATTTTTATGTAAGTTTCACACAAACTGAAGTCATAACGCCACTTCTGTTTGTTTTTGGGCTTCAAATTCGAAAAAAAAAAATTAAAAAAAAAATACAAATCCCCCATTTAAGATTAAACTGCTCATGTTGCTTGTATGCAGCATCTTTTTTTGGATCATGGTTAAAATGCAGTGGTTGCCTCTTAATTTTAAATGGAAAGAGCAGACAAAGCCTTATTTTGTTTATATGAAGAGATTTATTTTGTTTGTGTTACTTATTTAAAAAAAAATTTTTTATTTCAATTTAGTTTTGTTTCTCTTTTATCCAAAGCGACTTACAAACGAAGATAACAGAAGCAATCCAAACCAGCAAAAGAGCAATGATACGCAAGTGCTTTATTAAGTATATTATTATATTTCAATTTTGCACAGAAACGTGCAGTCATTGTCGCAAGCAATAATAAAAGGACACATTCATTTATAATTTTCTTAAATCGCTATTCTGTACAAAAAAAGATTATGATCGAAATCGTGAAACAAAATTGTGAATGCGAGATCAGTGGATTGGGTTGAGTGATGCGTTAGCAAATTCCCTATGGCTGTTACATTATGATTATATATTCCGTGGCATAAAATGGTCTTTAAAATGACAATAATATCGCTTTACGCAATTATTTCTGGGGCAATTCCTAATCGGGGCTCACAAAAAGTTGGTATCGTGACAGGCCCTATCTGGCACCAACCACAATAACTCAAGATTAAGCTCAAAGTCAACTATGATAAGAAAACTGATATCATTCTGCTCACCGGCTTCCTAGTAACAATTACAATAACGACAAAAACATGCACATACCTATAAGAGTTTTCAGACATTGTCCCGACGCAGTGTCCCACAATCGGCTGAAATACAGTCCATAGCATTAAGAAAATATAAATATGTAATCATATCAGTCTTGAAATTCCATAAGTGTGAATGAGGCTGAACTTGAGAAGGTGCTGGCATAGTAATGATTTAGTAATAAAATATGACTCTTCTAACTGACAGATTTCACTGAAATAAATATCCAATCACAGAATGCGCTATGCCCCTCTATCTTTTATGTTTCTGGGTTTGTCAACATTCAGCTCGAAAAAGCTGAAATGGCTTACAGCACTTTTAATAGAGGGCACTACTGAACTTACCATAAACCATCATAGCTACTGGATGCTATTATAGATCCGTCTCTGATTAAAAAAAAAAAAAAAGAAGTGAACCTGGAAACATTACATTAAACCGACATCAACAAAATCTGCATGCAACGGCAACAAAATGTTTTTATTAATTGATGTTTACCGCTGAGACGGGGTCCGAGTGAGCAGGCAGGGTCTTCAGACACTTCCCAGTTTTGACATCCCAAATCCGTACGCTCTCATCAAACTGTCAACATGAACCACATCACTTATGAGTACAAACACCGTCTCCTATTTATTTTTATTCATTTAAAAAAATAATGAATCTGTTTGTTTGCTTACAGATCCAGAAACAACCAGGTTCGACTGTGGGTTGAAGTTACAACAGAAGACATAGTTGCTATGGCCTTTCAGTGTCTTCAGACATCTTCCCTTCAAAAGCATGACAAAAAATTAGGGTACAAAACTCAGAAACCGATATGGATGACACCTACAGCATCAGGTAAAATTATTTGACAAATTTTACCAAAGTCATATCCCAGATCTTCAGTGATTTGTCATCTGATGCAGACACCAAAAGATGTGAATCTGAAGACCAGGCCACATCTGATATTCCCTGCAATTACAACATGGGTTGTAAAAGACATCACAGTATGATTAATTGCTGGAACAAGAAGATACTTAAGAATTTTTATACAATAGCATCTCTTTAACACATCTATAATACATTTACAGATTGAGCCTTTAAAGAGTAAATTCACCCAAGAGTAAAATTCTGTCATCATTTACTTTCCATGATGTCTTGCCAAACCCATAAAACATTTGTTTATCTTTAAAACAAAAATAATCATATTTTTTTATAAAACTGTCCATCCACAGAAAAATTCTGTGCATGTAAAGTCCATTCCACCAAAACGTTTACACTTTAAAAATTCAAAAATACATTGTAACAGTAATTAATAGAAAATAAACAATTGCTTTATAAGATATTTAATTTTGAGTGTTATTTACATATAAACATTGATCAATAAACATACATAGAACTCATCAGCTAGGGTCCACGGCAGCTCAACTGTATTATCTTCCTTTACAACGTCTTTGTGAACTTTTTTGAAGCATGAAAGTTGGTGAAATGCATTTTCAATGGAGGGACAGAAATGTCTGAGGTTTCATTAAAAATGTCTTAGTTTGTGTTTTGAAGATGAACCAATGTCTTACAGGTTTGAAGCAAATTAATGACAGCATTTTCATTTTCCTGTAAATTGACCCTTTAAAGGAATACTTCACCCAAAAATGTAAATGTTGTTAAGTAAATTTTCAGCAAATGTTCATTTTTTTGGTGAACTATTCCTTGTATTAAAACTCACAAGTTTATGTCCTGCAAGACTCTTCTCAAATTTTGCATCAAAAGCGCCCCATATTTTGATGAGCTTGTCTGCCGCTGAAAACGAGATTGTCATTTCAAAATCTTCAGACATTGGTTTGCTTTCTGTAGATTCAAATTGAACATTATAAAAAGCACTACTTACATGAACTGGCCAACCATTCACCACTAGGGCTAAATTTGACTGATGATATAGCTTTTGTGTGACCTGCCAGGGTGAACTTCAAGGAGTAGTTTGGCTTCACAGGAGCAGACTTCAGAAAGACGGAAACCACATCAACAGAGGAACAACTTAACTTCTGAATGAAGCTCTGCATTTAAAAAAAGCAAAGTAACCAAAAGGCAGGCTTTCTACCTTGGAGGATGATGATGCTGATGCTGAATGTGTCTTATGTGTTTCTATGTCTGGCTTCTTCTCCTCTGATGCCATCACTGCACCTTATGTGGGTCAAATACAGGGGCTCTTAAAAAGAGGAGATCATACAATTGTTAAACAGGTTGAAAAGATGTACAGGATCAAACAAATGCCATTTATTTCAACTGTCCATCGTCAAAACAAACCTGTGCACTTGACAGCATTGGAGTGTCACAAAATGCACATGGCCTAAAAGAAAAGTCTGGCTAGAATGAAATGGCAGCCAAGCCCGTTACTTCCTCTTACGAAGTCAAATGTGTATCCAGAGCTTTGAATGGTGTCGCGTATATTTTGACAGTCAGACACATATAAATCAGTAACAACGGTAAACATGTTTGTAGTCACGCACTTAACGTTAGCACGGCTAACAGACCCAGTACTTGCATTCAGCTCAGGTTTCCATATCACAAAAGCGATGACGCACGAACAAAACGAGTAGAAACTTACTGGAGGGTCCTGAAGCAAACTTTTGGTTTCAAACGGTTCGCTCCAAACGAGCGTGTTTACAAACGGCTAGAAACGGCGCTTCGGGGCACTTGCTGTGCCGCAGACACCGCGCATGTGCAGTGTGTATGACAACTTCAGATTCTTATGATGGTGGCTGCTTTTTCCTTAATTTATTCGACGAGTATACATTTCTCACAGCTTTGGTTTCCCTGAATAAACTGTGAGCAAAATCATCAATTTAAATATTTTGCAAGTCATTCCTATTCAAAATCGTTCCACTAGTGGAAGAGATTGGTGTTCATTTCGATCTGTACACAGCTGATCTGGGATCTGTTTTGCTGTTGTTGTTTTTTTAATATGCCGTGTGTTTACTGCTGATCGTTAGTATCGGTTATTATGAGATGGGAAACTTTGCAAACATTATTTATTTATGCAATTTCGTATTTACAAGACTTAGAAATATTATGTTATATATTAAATTCTTTTCACTGGTGTTGCAAGATCAAACAAGTGCAGCACATTGCCTTTATCGACTGAATTTATTAGATATTATATCAACAACATGAGTATTTTATTAGATAACATATTAATAAAATAATACTAAAACCTATATCACACACAAAATCACTTTCACAGACTTAAACCTATATCACACACAAAATCACTTTCACAGACTTTTAAATTAACTGTTCCCTCCTGTTTGTGGCAGCTGACCTGCCCAAATCCAATCCCCCCCGAGCAAGCCATGAACCCACACTGACCCTTAACCATACTTCAAGCCCAAACGCAAACTAAAAAAACACATTTCTTTCATTTTTATTTGACCCTCTAACTCTAACACTTTCTATTCTATTTTAATTCTACTTTATCTATATTTATCTTTTTTTGATTCTTTATTTAAAAAAACAGAATAGAAAAAATATAAAGCTAGTCTTTGTTTTTTTTATCTACTTGTTTTTCTTTGTTTGTTTGTGTGTGTGTGTCTCTGGGTATATGTGTGATATGTATTATATATAATATATATATTATATATCTATATATATACATTAAACCCACTTGCTATGTGTACTGCGTTAGGCTTACCGAGACTTGTCATTTGCACTTATATATTATTGCTCTTTTGTTAATTTTTACTGCTTTCATTGTCCTAATTTGTAAGTCGCTTTGGATAAAAGCGTCTGCTAAATGACTAAATGTAAACTGGCAACAGCTAAAATCTATCTATCGCCTCATTTTACAATGGAATTACACGCGTAAGTATTGAATAATTGTAAACAGCATGAGTTTGGACGGACAGACAGACGTAGCTAATAAGCAGTTGGTCATCAACCCACACCAAATCCTTTCAAGGTTTTTATACATCTTGACCTGCTGACTGTATATTATAATCATGTCACTTATTTGTGATAAACAAAAAAAACAACACTGTATACACGAGAAGGTTAAAGGCTGAGCGGCACAGAGAGCGACAGCTATTCATTTACACAACAACAACAACCACAATACCGTGCGACGCAGCGCGCATGCGCACAACACTACCCAACCAGTGTCGACCCCAGCCATCTATTATGCTTCTTCGCAATAAAAGCTACCTGAAAATCTGCAAGGAAAACGCTACCGGAGCCGCTTGGAGTGAAAGTAATAAAGCATAACATGCATATTTACGTTTAGCGCATTCCGATCGAAGTTTATATTCAGTTAAGGTGATGTATATTGGTCTTTTGGGAGGAAAACACAGCTGAATGTGGCTAGCAGGATCTCCTCTGACAGAGTGGAGCTGATGAGCGGCGCTTTGCAACAATGTAACAAAACCTCCTTTCACGCGCAGTCGTTTCGATCCGTGAACGCAGAGCTTGCTGTAATTGTTTGCGCTGATTTTTCTCGTTGTACCAAGCGGAAAAACCGGGCTGGAGGATGTATTGTGGGATGATTTCAAATTAGCCCGCTGAGTGGCTAGCTGGCTGAACGGCATGCACACACAATGGTTGTGTTAAAGACATGGTGGGGCTCGATCCTCGGCATTCCTCACTCGATGCCCTGTCTCTCCAGTGCCCGCCATCTTTTCAAGAACTTATTTACAGACGCCTGATGCAGTTACTTTAACGTCTACATTTCCAGTCAAATGTACAGTTCGAGAGCTCCGTTTAAGGGCGCGCAGGGGCGCAATTTGCTAGCTGATGTTTTGGTTTAATTCCGACTAAACCTGCCATTTTTCATGGCCTCTAAGTTAACAGGCACGCGAAATTTTGTTCGCTTTGTTGGTTTTTAAAACTATTGAAAGTAGTTCGATTGAAGCGCACAAGTTCACAGAATTATTCTGCTTTTTCCAGGTTTGTTTTTTTTTAGTCAAACCTCCGATATTGTAGTTGAGACTTTTAACTAATTTAAGTTACTGGTGAAGATGCATGTAACTGGAATATGTACAATAAATAACCCAAAAATGATTTAAAATGAGTGATTATAAATAATAATGAATACAACTACTGTTTTTTTCATGTTTTTTAACAACATGCACGTGAACTTCCACCATAATAGTGGTCTTGATAAAGTTTTTAATTATATTACAATGTATATTATAGCAATATATTGCAAAATAATATAGCAGTATAATGTGTGGCTTTGTTAATTGATATGATTCTGAAGTTACATTTCGATTGATGCTATATGTGTGTGTGTATGTATAGACATACACAGTGTGTTTTATTACACACACTTATACATATCTAAATTTTTTCATGTATATTTAATAAGTTATTTCTCTAGGTTTATTGGCAGCGTGCTGACACTCGGGTCTTGAGATGGGATGTGTGTGTCGAGGTGGGACTAATGAGCAGCAAGAGGATCATTGTAACTGAGCTAAGAGACGTAGAGACGTCATTCAAGCAACTTCTTCCCCTTAACTGAGCAGTATGTCGGTAGTCACGTCCCCTGCCCAGGTGCCTCCACCTGTTGCGAACCCTCCCCCTCCTGAGGTCACGAACCCCAGTAAGCCTGGCCGAAAAACCAACCAGCTACAATATATGCAGAATGTGGTTGTGAAGACTCTATGGAAGCATCAGTTTGCGTGGCCCTTTTACACACCTGTGGATGCCATCAAATTGAATCTGCCAGTGAGTAAATAGTTTTTGGCTTCATTTCATAAATATACACTCCATAAATTAGTTTTTCATAAATTTCTTGTCAAAAATGTACACACTATCGGTTTGGAATAATTGCAATTTCTTATTGTTTTTTTTAATGAAGACAAAGTCTGCATATATTCAGTAAAACGGTAATATTGTGAAATATTATCGCAATTTGAAATAACTGTTTTCTTTTTTGATGTATTTTAAAATAAATGTATTCCTGTTATGGCTAAGCAGAATTTTCAGCATCATTACTCCAGTCTTCAGTGTCACATGATCCTTCAGAAATAATTCTAATATGTTGATTTGCTGCTCAAGAAACATTTATTATTATTACCAACATTGAAAACAGTTCTGCTTAATATTTTTGTGGAAACTGCAATACAGTAACATTAAAAAAAGTTGGGGTAAGATAAAATTTTAAAAAAAATCGGTAAATGCTTTCAGCAAGGACACATTAATTGGTCTAAAGTGAGAGAAAACATTTATAACGTTACAAAATATTTATATTTCAAATAAATGCTGTTCTTTTGGACTTTCTACGCATTAAATAATCCTGAAAAAAATGTATCACAGTTTCCACAAAATATTAAACCGCAAAAACTTCAGCATTGATAATGATCAGCTTTGTCATCACAGGAATAAATTACATTTTAAAATAGAAAACAGTTATTTTAAGTTGTAAAAATATTTCACAATATTGTTGTTTTTGACTTGAAGGTGGCTAGTGAAATTTGTGTGCCTCTAGTGTTACCAAATGGAATTGCAAAAATATTGACTGTTTTTAAAAGGGTCCCCCGTCTGCTATTGGTTGGGCAAGCAAATAGTCCTGTCCCAAATTCATGCAGCTAATTGAGTTGGTGTTTTTGAGTCAGAACCTTTTTGTTGTTGTATTGGGATTATCAAAAAATATATATATAATGTTTACAGACTTATGCTAATAGATTTAGTATTTGAACATCTAAAAAATGTATACATCACCCATAAATGTTTGTTTTCTTCCACCTAGTGCATTACAGCTTGTCTGTTTTATTATCTTTGTCATGCAGGACTACAATAAAATTATCAAGAATCCAATGGACATGGGAACCATAAAGAAGCGACTTGAGAATAATTACTATTGGACTGCTGGAGAATGCATGCAGGATTTTAACACTATGTTCACAAACTGTTATATCTATAACAAGGTAGATTTAAGTTCTTAATATTTACTTGTATTCATATTGGTATAATTTCATTACCAAGTTGTTTTATAATGTGTGATTTAAATGAAATTCCCTTGAAATATTGTCCTAGCCCACAGATGACATTGTTCTCATGGCTCAAGCCTTGGAAAAGATTTTCCTCCAAAAGGTAGCACAGATGCCCCAGGAGGAGGTGGAACTTTTACCCCCACCACCGAAGGGTAAAGCACGGAAACCTGGAGCACCCCCTGCTTCAGGTAACTGTCACGATTAATAAACCTTTGGAGTTACCAGTGACATGCTGCCTGAAGGAGAGATCCCAGCTGACCGTGTCATTCTCACATCCAAACAGAAAACGAACAATCAATAGCACTGACTACTGGTTCGCCATCCTCGTCATGTCCGAGCTCCCCTCCTCAGCTGGCTCAGACTCCTGTAATAGCTGCGACTCCAGTCTCGACCATCACCTCCAATGTCCCAGCTGTGCCCCCTGCCACGTCCATGATCTCAACTGCACAGCCTGTTGTCAAAGTAAGACCAGTTCAAATTATGTGGAAGCAGCAGGTTTTATTTGCTCTGTCCTTTTCATTGTTTCTGTCATAGCAGAGTACATTTTGAGGTCATCTGTAGCCAAGAAGGGGAAAAATTGTTTTAGGGATGGACCAATATGACTATTTATTTTTAAATATTTATCTATAAAGTATAAGAAGATACGCTATTAAGATCTGTCTGTCTCTCTGTCTGTCTGTCTATATGTCTGTCTGTCTGTCTTTCTGTGTCTTTCTGTCTCTGTCTGTCTGTCTATCTGTCTATCTATCCATCTATCTATATACACATTTATATAAAAAGTTTTTCTTTACATTATTACACAACAGCAACTGACTATTGTTATTTATTTATTCATTAAATATTTATGTAATTTTTTTAGTTTTTTATTATTAAAGGGGTCATATGATGCTTTTTTAAAGATCATTATTTTGTGTATTTGGTGTAACAGAATATGTTGACATGCTTTAATGTTCAAAAAACATTATTTTTCAAATATTGTACATTATTGTAGGTCCTCTATGCCCCGCTTAGTTTTCTACAAAGTCCCTCCATCCGACAAGCGCAGTCTGCTCTGATTAGCCAGCTGACCCAGCGCATTGTGATTGGACGAACACCACAAGCACTCGTCGGAAAAATGTAACTCCCCTTACCATAATCGCAAGCTTCATCTTTCAAAATAAATGTAAAGACAGTAAATAATGTCATTAGTTTTACCATCAGTTCAAGCCCGAAAGGGGAACAGACACAGTAATGATGCAGTACACAAGCCGCGGTTAAGACAGCTCTGACTCTACTGTGATGTGACGCTGTCTCTCTCGCTCTCTCTCTCTCTCGCTCTCTCTCTCTATCACACCACGATGCACTAAACCCCCCCCACACAACAACTCCGAATTGAAAGTTATAGCAAATCTTAAACGAATAACCAACAGTAGCTGATTCAGAAAGCGACAGATTGTCATAGCCAAAGTCAGGATATTTACTCCTCTCATAGGTTCACGAACGGTCGTCACATTAAACAAGCATTGCGTTTGTGGTAGTGATCTGAAAGATGCATAAGGCATCTACTTCTGGAAGGTCAAATAAAGTGCTTTTGCTTTCGTCTAGAAACACACAGCGTCTCTGACATGGCTGCTTCAACACTAACTGCAGTTACTGAAACCACGCCTTCTTTCTTTGCGTGAACATTTGGGCGCATTATGCAAATATTCCCACATAGTGACCTAGATATGTGGGGGTGTGTTAGAATGAGCCGTTTTAGGGGGGCGTGGCAGAGTCTTAACTTTGATAAAGAATATCTCTTTGGGTTTGTGACTCTAGTCTTTGCAACTTTACGGATTTTCTTTATGCACCAAGAGCTTGTAACACTCCAAAGAGAAAGGAAAACTTGAAATTGCATCATATGACCCCTTTAAGATTTTTTTCTTTTCCTTCCATTTTTTTAGCTTGAAATATTTTAGCAGCTAGACTTTAAAGGGAATGAATTTAGGTGCAACTTCTTTGAGAGGTCTTTAGTTTTCTGACGGCTTTAGTGTGTTAACAGTCTAAAAGTAGCTGTAAGATTGTCAGCACACTAAAACCTCTTCTGAGATGTCACATCTCTAAATTCATCTACTAAAGCACCTCCGTTTCAGCCATCGAAACAACTTTTGTAACGATTCACTGCCTTCAGTAATACATTTCACATCGCCTACTATGAGCAATGGTCCCATTATTATGCATAATCAGTTTTTTTTGTGAGGACTATGATAGTTTGTGCAATAAAATGATTTGAAAACTGTTTGTTTGTTCAATAACTGTCTTTTATTCTCTGTAAATCTATAAAAAAAACATGTCTGATAAATTTTGACCCTAAACCAGACCACTTATAAAAGGCTTCCTTAAGTGTAGTCTGTCACACACCCTACTGATCATCTGTTTGTTTGTTGTTGTTTTTTTGTGTTTTAACGCATGCCGATCTACTTTTCCTCAGAAGAAAGGGGTGAAGCGGAAAGCAGACACTACCACACCCACAACCTGCGTGATCACTGCCAGCAGAAGTGAGTCACCCACTGCGATGTTGGAGTCCAAACACAGTAAAGTCATTTCCAGACGAGAGAGCACAGGTCGACCCATCAAACCTCCCAAAAAGGACCTGGAAGATGGGGATGTCCAACAACAAGGCAACAAGAAAAGCAAGCTCAACGATCATCTCAAATACTCTGACACTATCCTTAAAGAGATGCTTTCCAAGAAGCATGCGGCCTATGCCTGGCCCTTCTACAAGCCTGTAGATGCAGAGGCCCTCGAGCTGCATGACTATCACGAAATCATCAAGCAACCAATGGACCTCAGCACTGTCAAAGTATGGCACACAATTTCACCTTGTGAAGACAGAAGTTATTTAAGTATATAATAGTAAATGTTCATATGAATCGAATACATTTATTTACCGAATTAATGCATATACCAAAAAAAAGAAAATAATAGGACTATATTAAATAGTCAACATGACTCATGTATAATAAACTATAACACTATATCACGATAACAACAATATAACAATTTTTGTACTATTACACTTCTAGTGATACTGATATAATAAACTTTTCTGTGAATTATTATTTTTGCACACAGTAGTTTGTATTATATTATTTGAATTATTACATATGTATATATGTGTAGTAATTTTTTTTAAACAAATAATTGTATTTATATAAATAAACTTGCTAAATTAGTTATTAGTTATATAAGTAAACATTCTTTTATTTATTACAAACACCACGGTATTATTATATATATATATATATAATAGTATATATATATATAACATACGTGGGTACGGAAAGTATCAGACCACCTCAATTTTTCACTCTTTGTTATATTTCAGCCATTTGCTCAAATCATTTAAGTTATTTTTTTTTTCTTCATTAATGTACACACAGCACTCCATTTTGACAGAAAAACACAGAATTTTTGATATTTTTGCAGATTTATTAAAAAAGAAAACTGAAATATCACATGGTCCTAAGTATTCAGACCCTTTAATCAGTATTTAGTAGAAGCACCCTTTTAATAATCTAATACAGCCATGAGTCTTTTTGAGAAAGATACAACAAGTTTTTCACACCTGGATTTAAGGATCCTCTGCCATTCCTCCTTGCAGAACCTCTCCAGTTCTGTCAAGTTGGATGGTAAACGTTGGTGGACAGCCATTTTTAGGTCTCTACAGAGATGCTCAATTGGGTTTAAGTCAGGGCTCTGGCTGGGCCATTCAAGAACAGTTACAAAGTTGTTGTGAAGCCACTCCTTCATATTTTAGCTGTGTGCTTATGGTCATTGTCTTTTTGGAAGGTAAACCTTCAGCCCAGTCTAAGGTCCTGAGCACTCTGGAGAAGGTTATCATCCAGGATATCCCTGTACTTGGCAACATTAATCTTTCCCTTGATTGCAACCAGTCGTCCTGTCCCTGCAGCTGAAGAACACCCCCACAGCATGATGCTGCCACCACCACCACCATGCTTCACTGTTGGGACTGTATTGGACAGGTGAGGAGCAGTGCCTGGTTTTCTCCACACAAAAAGCCAAAAAGTTCTATCTTGGTCTCATCAGACAAGAGAATCTTATTTCTCACAATCTTGGAGTCCTTCAGGTGTTTTTTAGCAACCCCATGCGGGCTTTCATGTGTCTTGCACTGAGGAGAGAGGCTTCCGTCGGGCCACTCTGCAATAAAGCCCCGACTGGTGGAGGGCTGCAGTGATGGTTGACTTTCTACAACTTTCTCCCATCTCCCGACTGCATCTCTGGAGCTCAGCCACAGGGATCTTTGGGTTCTTCTTTAACTCTCTCACCAAGGCTCTTCTCCCCCAAATAGCTCAGTTTGGCCGGACGGCCAAACTGAGGAAGGGTTCTGGTGGTCCCAAACGTCTTCCATTTAAGGATTATGGAGGCCACCTGTGCTCTTAAGAACCTTAAGTGCAGCAAAAATTTTTTTGTAACCTTGGCCAGATCTGTGCCTTGCCACAATTCTGTCGCTGAGCTCTTCAGGCAGTTCCTTTGAACTAATGATTCTCATTTGCTCTGACATGCACTGTGAGCTGTAAGGTCTTATATAGACAGGTGTGTGGCTTTCCTAATCAAGTCCAATCAGTATAATCAAAACACAGCTGGACTCAAATGAAGGTGTAGAACAATCTCAAGGATGATCAGAAGAAACGGACAACACCTGAGTTAAATATATGAGTTTCACAGCAAAAGGTCTGAATACTTAGGACCATGTGATATTTCAGCTTTTCTTTTTTAATAAATCTGCAAAAAAATGTCAACAATTCTGTGTTTTTCTGTCATATGGGGTGCTGTGTGTACATTAATGAGGGAAAAAAAAATTAACTTAAATGATTTAACAAATGGCTGCAATATAAACAAAGAGTGAAAAATGGGTACTGTGTCTACAGTGGGTCTGGAATAATTTCCCGTACCCACTTTATATATAGTGATATGTTTGGGTGTGTGTTGTGGTTATATAGTATATATTATAATAATGCCTATATATATATATATATGTAATGTATATGTGTATATGTGACCCTGCCTGGACACAAAACCAGTTATAAGGGACAATTTTTTGAAATTGAGATTTATTCATAATCTCAAAGCTGAATAAATTAGCTTTCCATTGTTGTATGGTTTGTTAGGATAGAACAATATTTGGCTGAGATGCACGAGGTTAACTATTTGAAAATCTGAAATCTGAGGGTGCAAAAATTAAGTTTTGATATATTTACGGTAGGAAATTTACAAAATATCTTTATGGAACATGATCTTTACTTAATATCCTAATGATTTTTGGCATAAAGGAAAAATCTATAATTTTGGCTATTGCTACAAATATGCCCCAGAGACTTTTTGTGGTCCAGGGTCACATATGGTGATTACAGGTAAATTGGGGCACTTGAATTGAGAGGAGTGAGAAAAAAATGTCCCAATTAACCTGAATTTACCATATACATACCTTATTATAACTAAACTGTGTCTCATACAATGTCTTTTTTTTCAGAAAAAGATGGACAGTCGAGAATACCTAGACGCCCAAAGTTTCGCAGCAGATATTCGGTTAATGTTCTCAAATTGTTACAAATACAACCCACCCGATCACGAGGTCGTTGCCATGGCAAGAAAACTCCAGGTGCAACACTTGACAATGAGCCATTGTGCCTTATCATGTGCTTTCAGATCTCACCAATCATATTTGTCCATGTCCTGCAGGATGTGTTTGAGATGAAATTCGCCAAGATGCCCGATGAACCCGCAGAGCCATCCTCGCCCAGTGCGGTATCAGCCACGGCAGTGGTGAGCAAGAGCACCGGCAGCAGCGAGAGCAGCGCCGACTCTTCCAGCTCCAGCTCCGACTCGGAGGAGGAACGGGCCACTCGGCTGGCTGAGCTGCAGGAACAGGTGAGTGACAAACAGGTGGGTGTCACCACTTGAGGACCAAGATCCAAACCAAGGGTGGAGAGACAGGCAGAGGCCACATCCACTCCCCCTCACATTCACCACCACCTCCTCAGTCTGACTGCTTGTGTCAGAGCCATTTGGACTTTTTTGTTTTTCCTTAATGTCTCTTGTTTTTGTAATGTTTTGGAAATAAGTGCCCATTTTCACCCTGGACTGAACGTTTAACCCTCTACCGCCTCTGAAGTTTGTGTTGGCATCTTGGTATACATTGGCTTGCATGCTGTCAAACTTCAGATGACCATTTTTAATCTCTCAGTGTCAAACATATTGGTGTCAATTGTAGTAACTCTCATCATGACAGTTTGTTGTTAAAATACAATTTTGAGAATGACTATTTTGTCCGTTGATTTCACTTTGGCTTTTTTACCAGCAATTCGCTGTGGAGCACCCCAATGGTAACAGGGCGGGGACAAAAAACGGGTGTGCCAAACGTTTTCAGGTGAATTATATTTTTACTTCCCGGTCCCCCACCCCACTAACTCCTTCATTTTCGTAGCTGCTTCTTATGTGAGCGGTAGAGGGTTAAGGTGGTGCTTTATGGGGTGTATTTGAGCTGGGCATCTCCCTCAAGTGAGCTTGCTTTGTCACTCAGCTAGTCTTTCGGCTCTGTTTCCCTCTTCTGCTCCGTGAATGACATTGATTGGCATGTTTGTCAGTGAGAATTCAAATTCTTTGCCGGGATGTGGTCTCCAGTGCTTCCAAATGATTACGGTAGAGTCTTTTTTATTCTGTAAATGAGGGTAAATGTTGCAATGAAAACGATTAGAAGTAGAATGGATTTCAAAAATATATATAAAAAAATAAGATGGGGACCTGATTCTGTTCATTGGTTGTTGATTGGATAGAGGCAGATTTGAATGTGAGCTTGCAGTTGATTGTAAGAAAGTGGACGAAGTGATAGGAGAGGTCACCAGAAAGAAGTCTGAAACATACACGGATGAATCATTCAGATCAATAGTTTGCATTTGGAAATAATGGTGAATGAGGGCTGGGTGATATGGCCAAAAATATTATCACAAGATTATTTTCCCATATCATACAAAATCGATATTTATCACAGTATTCAGGAAATGCTTTCCACATGTTTGTTAGACTTTGAGAATTAATATATGCATAACTTCTTTGCTCACAAATAAACTCAAATAAAATTTAGGGCCCCATTAAATTTTTTTCCCTAAATTCCGTTTCATTTTTTCTGGATTCTGTGTTTTTATGATTTAATACAAATTTTGCATCAAAAATGGTGACTTTAAAATGTAATCAAATTAAAATATAACAATTTACAATAAAACATTTCATTTGTATTTTTTGTCAAATAAGATGCTGCACAACAAAACTGTATGAATGAAAAATATCTTGTTTGTATAATATTCCTTAAAAACAAAAGTCGTATTTTATATTTGAAAAGTACATTTTAGTATACAATAATATATTTCTGTCATAAATTCTTCAAGTTGAACCAAATTTTTGTTTGTCAGGAAGATCTGGAAATTTATGTGTGTTTGACTTTTTTTTCTTTTTTTTTATGAAACCTTGAAAAGCTTATGAAGTGACTCTCAGAACAGCTCTGGAAATTAAATTTATGTGTTCATGTTACCCTATGGTGAATTTTCATTTCATTTACTTTAAACTGCTTACATGTGGGTTTTTTAGAAATACTGGACTACTAAATGGAGAAAGATATTGTCTTTGTAGAATTGTTTGATTAATGTGCTGGAATTTTAAAGTAGTTACACATTTTTATGACCATTTTGTTTGCAAAGAATTCAGAAGTTAACAGAATTATGCGAGGCTTGGTAAACGTTTCAAAATAAGAGCCCTCTTTTCTGGGGAGAGTACTTCCATGAAAATGAGAGATATGTAGGTGACAAATGCCATTCATTATCCTTTAAATATTCTTCCCTTCATCACCAGTCCCATCATCTGTCCCCGCACAGCTAAGATCCTAGTCTTTTACGTTAGCATCGATGCCGCATGCCCCATCCTCCTGCTTGCTAACCATTCCCTCCACCTTCCTCCTCAGCTGAAGGCTGTTCATGAACAGCTAGCCGCTCTGTCACAGGGTCCTGTGAGCAAACCAAAGAAAAAGAAAGAGAAGAAAGAAAAAGAGAAGAAGAAAAAAGACAAAGAGAAGGACAAAGACAAAAACAAGGTCAAGGTGGAAGATGACAAAAAGGCTAAGTCCTCACAACCGAACAAGCAAACTCGGCAGAAGAAGACCTCTGCGCGGAAACCCAACAGCACATCCACCACGAGGTTAGCTTGTTTTCTACAGTTGGGATGTTTATAACCAACTGTATGATACATTTGTGATCCCATTTAGTGGTTATGGATTTTGTGTGATATCTTGAAAGAATGGCAACAGATACTGTATATAATGCTTATGTACCTATATGTTATGATACCAAGTAACTAGCCATTCATTGTAATATCAGGCCATATTATGCATTCTATATTTTATTATAAAGGTTTTAGGCAACGTGATGTGCAGAAATGCTTTTTATTTTGCATAATATTTATTCAGAATCCCTTTAAAATATCTGAAAACTATGGAAGCCTGTTTCCACCATCAGATTAAAGGGTTAATGTTGTATATTTCTAATTTACTTGGGATTTTTACACACTACAATTCAGGTTTTTTTTTTTTTTGTTTTGTTTTTGAGAGAAGTTTCTTATGATTATCAAGGCTGCATTTATTTGATCAAAAATACAGTAAAAACAGTAATATTGTGAAATATTATCGTAATTTAAAATAACTTTTATATTTTAAAATGAAATGAATTCCTGTGATGGCAAAGCTACATTTTCATCAGCCATTACTCCAGTCTTCAGAAATCATTCTAATATAATGATTTGATGCTCAAGAAACATTTCTGATTATTTTCCATGTTAAAGACAGTTGTGCTCTTAATATATTTTGTGGAAACTGGTAGTTTAATTAATATAAAGTTAAAAAGAACAGCATTTACTTGAATGGATATCTTTTTGAACTTGTTGTAAATGTATTAATTTGACTTCTGGTTGCAATTTAATGTATCTTACTATATGAAAATAACTCTTTCTAAAAAAAATAAATAAAAATTTTACAAATCAAAGCTTTTGAAAGGTAGTGTATATCTTTTGCCATAACTTTCTCACACAAGTGTGGCTATCTTTCATTATTGTGGAATTATTTCTTTGTCACTTTATTTCTTATTTTAGTTTATCTCTCGTTCTGCTGAAGAAAAAAAAACTAGAAAAAGAAAAAAGCTACACCACAAAAAACAAGGCAACATTGCCACTAGGCCAGGCAGGCCAGAATGATTTAACTGAAAAATATCAGCTGGATTATTTGCCGGCCTGAGTATGTGGAAGACACAATACCAGTTTTAAGTGATATATATGTGTAGGGTATTTTATATATATATCGTGTGTGTGTGTGTATATATATATTTTAAAATATCTATAGATATATATATATATATATAGATATATTACATACATACATACTAAAATACACCTTCGCTATGTGTACTTTGGGTGTTTTTAAGGCTAACCGAGACTTGTCATTTGCACTTATATATTGTTGCTCTTTTGTTAGTTTTGACTGCGTTATTGTCCTCATTTGTAAGTCGCTTTGGATAAAAGCGTCTGCTAAATGACTACATGTAAAATGTAAATAATATTGAGATATGACATCAGTGTAAGTCAAAGCAATGCAATTACACACTATGTACCATTTATTGGTAGTAGTGATGTAAACTTACTGTCATTATCTCAATCCCAACATGCCAGTTCAGTTTTACGCGTGGAGTTAAGGTTACAAAGCCTTCATGCAAACTACACTTCCAATCCACAGGCAACCGAAAAAGGGGGGTAAACCTGGCTCTGCAAACTACGAGTCTGACGAGGAGGAGTCTCTTCCCATGTCTTATGATGAGAAGCGGCAGCTCAGCCTGGACATCAACCGTTTGCCGGGTGAGAAACTGGGCCGCGTAGTCCACATCATCCAGTCGCGTGAGCCCTCGCTGCGAGACTCCAACCCAGACGAGATCGAGATCGACTTTGAAACGCTCAAGCCTTCCACGTTGCGTGAGCTCGAACGATACGTCAAGTCGTGTTTACAGAAAAAGCAACGCAAACCTTTACGTAAGTGCCTTTCTTTTCCTTCTCTGCAGATGTTGTGGTGGTGCTAGTCTAGGCTTATTTCAGTATTTCATAGACGAGCAGCTCTCTTTTCTTGCCTGGTCCGTCCGCTCTAAAAGCTGAAATGGGCTGTGCTATTTCCTCCTTTGAGCTGGGAGCACTCACCTTCTCCAATGTGTTGCATGACTTTTGGTGGATTATCTTATTTGTGCTTTCCCTGGTATTAATACCTTCAAGTGAAGCTTCAAGGGTTTAAACAGTACATCAGTATAAAATAGAGAACATTTGATTAGACCATGAATTTCCAAATTGTACACAGTGTACATGTAATTAATGTGCACACTGCGCTGTTCATACTTCAGAAAGGAATATTCCGGGTTCATTACAAGTTAAGCTCAATTGAAAGCATTTTGGGCCTAATGTTGATTACCACAAAAAGCAATTTCCACTTGTCCCTCCTTTTCCAAAAAAAAAAAAAATTAGAGTGTCAGTTCGTATTTTTCCCATTAGGTTTTTAAAAAAGTGTTTGTTAAAGAGCTCTAAACCATGAACCAAACCAACCAGCTACAAGGTGAATCACAATATTACAAAAGTTGATGTGAAAAGTACTTGTAAATCAGACAAAAAGACAATGGTACAAATCTCTGTACTTTTTTTAATGAGGGAAAGAACTACAGGTTACTCTTTATTTTAAGGTGTACTTGTTACAGTTATTATACAATTAAGTACGGAGTAATTAACCCATGTACTTAGACAGTTAGACCAGTTTCGGTCTTTCAACAGAGCTACATTTTGTGGGCGGCAGCCTAATCTGGTGGCAGCAAGTCACTGTTTTAAAGGGGTCATATGATGCTGTTTTAAAGATCATTATTTTGTGTATTGGTGTAACAGAATATGTTGACATGCTTTAATGTTCAAAAAACACTTTATTTTTCAAACACTGTATAATTATTGTAGGTTCTATATGCCCCGCCTCGCTCAAACGCTCGTTTTCTACAAAGTCCCTCCTTCCAAAAAGCGCAGTCTACTCTGATTGGCCAGCTGACCCAGTGCAATTTGTTTGACAGAACACCGCAAGCACTCGTCGGAAATTTAAAGCCCCTTACCATAATCGCGAGCTTCATCTTTCAAAATAATGTAAAGACAGAGCCCGAAAGGGAAACAGAGTCACGTGACAGACACAGTGATGAAGCTGGGATGTGTTTGCAGTACACAAGCCACGGTTAAAGAAGATGGTTCACGGTGATGTGACAAACCCACCCACCCCCCCCCCCCCCCCCCCCCCCCCCCCCCTCCTATCTTGCTCGGCTCGGGACACACACACACACACCCACGATGCGCAAAACTCTGCATTTGAAAAGTCAATAGCAAATACTTAAAACTAATAAAACAGTAGCTGATTCAGAAATGCCAGATTGTCATCCTAGCCAGTCCGGAATACTCTCTCCTAAGGTTCACGAACGGTAGTCATAAAGTACATTGCTGTTCTGTTAAGTAATATTAAAGATTCCTAAAATGCAGCTACTCGGAAGGCCCAACATAAAGTGCTTTGCTTTGCTAGAAACACAAAGGTTCTAACTGACAGTGCTGCATCAAAAACATACTGCTGTTCCGAAAAACACACGCCTTCTTTTTTTTGAGTGAACATTTGGGTGGCGTTATGCAAATTTTTCCACATAGTGATGTAGATATGTGGGAGTGTGTTATAACGAGCCGTTTTAGGGGGCGTGGCAGAATCTTAACTTTGATAAAGAATAACTCTTTGTTTTTGAGACTTTAGTCTTTGCAACTTAAAAAGATCTTCTTTATGCACCAAGAGCTTGTAACACTCCAAAGAGAAAGGAAAACTTAAAATCGCATCATATGACCCCTTTAAAGTAGCAGTGTATGGAAGCCATTGAATAAGAATAAAAGAAGGTAGTTTTGAATTAATATTTTTTCCTCACAATTCTGATAAGAAAAATCAACTCGTCATTCTCTCTTTTCCTCTCGGCTCAGAATCATGAGTTTATAGCCCACACTTCTGGCTTTTTCCCTCAGAATTGACAAACTCGCAATTGTTGAGTTCAATCGAGTTCTAAAGTCCGAATTAGGACATATAAACTTGCATTTGCGAGAGAAAAAAAGTCAGAATTGTGAGAAAAAATAGGTAACTGTTATGTAAAATGTTATAGGTTTAAAGAGTGTTTCATGCTGTAACTGTAGGGCTAATAAAATATGTCCCCTATGAAATGCATATGTGAATATTATTGTTTAAATCAAATTTATGCTTTAAAATTAGGGTAATCATAGCAGGTTTCATCCACAGTCTGTCCATTTCAATGTCTGCGTTTAGTTTCAAATGGCGTCTTTGACGACAGTATTATATACAAATTATTTGCATTCCGATTCTGACATCCAAAGGCACAACAATACATTATTTTCTCTTATTCCATGGATTTTACCCGTTTCCCTCCACTTGTTACCAGTTTCTTTCTGCCTCCACAATGCACGTGCAGCTGCAAGTGACGTAACTGTGACGTCTACTCCAAATTGTCCGATAGGGTTAGGGTAGGTTTTGTGTTTCGTTTAGTAGTAGTTGCTTGTAATTATGCCTTTTTTTACTGTTATTACTATAATAAGTACATGTAACATATGTAACAATGACACTTAAACAAATAAAGTGTTATCGAACTACAATCTCATGATCTACAAGCAGGCACAATTATTACCTGAAAATATGGCATCGGTGGATCAACAGTACCAATTTTATGTTGTTTAAAGTTATATAATTAAATTTGACTTAAGTGTAAGTCAATACAATGCAATAACATTACAGACTGAAGCATTGTGAATGATATGATCAAATTCAAAACAGTGGGAAAATTGATTTAAAAGATGTTGATTATGTATAGAAACAACACATTTCAAGTTGATTGCAAAATTAGCTTGCATACCTTTGAGAAGTTTGAGAGAATAAGAACGTTGACTCTATTGCATCCTTTTTAATGGATAAAAGCTAAAGTGCTTTTTTGACTATTTGTTTATCGCAGTTCTCTAATGGGTGAAGATTGCTTTGCAGAATCATGGGTAATGTAGTTTATCACCACAAATTCTGCTGTTAAACATGATTATTTAAAAAAAATAAGTTGAAATAATGCTGGCTGATGGCTTCAACAAAAGCATATGCCATTCTAATAGTTTTCTATAGTTCTTTTTAAAGGTTTATCATTTATCGTTAAAAATCGGTTCCTATGTGGGGGAAAATGTAGATGTAAACAATGTATTAGCATGGTTTTAGTGTGAAGAAATGGCTTACTAACCTTTTTCTGTTGAAAGTTATATTAAATTTCATTGTATAACAATGTCATAAACCCTCAAATAAACTATAAAAATTATGAGCACTTTCAACTTGTTCTGTTAAAACTGTTGTATTATTTATGTAATTGTTTTATAAAATAATCCAATTTCTTTTAAATCCTGCAAAAAAATGTCCCCCGTTCACTTCCATTGTTGGTGCATAAATGGACCTTTGTTTTTTGAGGGATGAGGCTAAATAGTTTTTTATGATAATAAACAAATGCTGCCATTTGGGCTCATCTTGCATTGAACCCCATAGATTCCTTTAACATAAATTTGTCGTCATGGAGTTAAAAACCAGTGTAGTAGAGTGCTTTTTGCTGCTTGTTGCCACGGCGGTGGGCTACGAGGGCAACCCGTTACTCACCGGTCACCGCTGTGTGTCTCCTGCAGCGGGCACTGGGAAAAAGAGTGCCAAGTCTAAAGAGGAACTGGTTCAGGAAAAGAAGAAAGAGTTAGAAAAGAGGCTACAGGACGTGAGCGGACAGCTGAACAACAACAAGAAACCACCCAAAAAAGGTACCTGTGTGGTAATGTGCAGATGTGAGCAAACAGGTGACCAAACTGGGTTAGCTAGATCTAGGAGGGCAGGATAAGAAAAAAGAGACAAGGATAGGCTTTTTGCTTCACTAATTTGACTAACGGCCTCTGTCAGACCTTCATATGTAATGCTACTCACACAATGAAAATGGTTTACAGGGCTCAACAACAAGGATGGATCACTGGCCTCAGTTTTGGACCAATTGATGGGACTCTCTCTTGCCCTGTTGGGTCAGCCAGCCCTATATTTTGCTTTTTCCTCTTTAAAAATTTGCTAGCAAATTCTGCTTGTCAACTTTAACATGTTAGCTAGATTAAATCTCTTGTTTAAATTGTAATAATATTTAATGGTCTATGACTTGTAATAGTCTTGGTAGATTCTGGAATAATGTATTTAAATTACAAAACTAACATTTTTATGAATTTATACTTGTCTTGGAGTTACTGTATTGTTATAATAACTGTCTATATGATGTTTTTTATAAGTTTGCGGTCAGTAATTTATTTATTTATTGTTTTTTTTTTTTTTTGTAATACTTTATTTAGCAAGAATGCATTAGCTAAATGATCCAAAGTAACAAAGATGTTAAAGGGTTAGTTCACCCGAAAATGATAATTCTGTCATAATTACTCACCCTCGTGTCGTTCCAAACCTGTAAGACCTTCATTCATATTTGGAACACAAATTAAGATATTTTGATGAAATGTGAGAGCTCTCAGACACTGCATAGACAGCAACGAGCTGTAGTTCCCAGACTCGAAACGTAGAAGGACATAGGTTAACACACAGTCATGTGACATCGTGGCTCCACGTCACAGGTTTGCGAAGCTAGAGAATACTTTTCAGCGTTTGTACTTCAGGAAAAAATTACATGCTGAATGTAAACAACACTGATTACGTTCTGGGGAAAGTGCGCATATGCGTCATGGTACTCTCCAAAATGGCAGAAGACGGACCCAAAAAAAAACAAAGATGTAACTCGGGGGAGAAGAATTGTTGAATAAATAGTTTTTGTTTTCTTTGCGCTCAAAAAGAATTCTAATAGCTTCACAAAACTGAAGTTGAGCCACTGACGTCACATGGACTGTTTTAACGATGTCTTTGCTACGTTTCTGAGGGACTGGGAACATTGACGCTGGGATGCTGTCTACTGAGGGTCAGAGAGCTCTCAGATTTCACCAAAATATCTTAATTTGTGTTCCCCGAAGATGAACGAAGACCTTATGGATTTGGAACAACATGAGGGTGAATAATTAAAGACAGAATTTTCATTTTTTTGGGTGAACCATCCCTTTAACGGCTCATCAAAATATTCTGTTAAGAAAAAAAGTAAAAAACAAAAAAGGGTTTTCCACGGAAATATTAAGCAGCACAGCTGTTTTCAAAACTGATAATGATAAGAAATGTTTCTTGAGCAGCAAATCGCCATATTTGAATGATTTCTGAAGGATCACGTGGCATTGAAGACTGGAGGTAATGGCTGCTGAAAATTAGCAGCTTTGCCATCACAGGAATTAAATATATTTTACCAATACGTTAAAATAGAACCCCCCATTTTTTTAATTGCAGTAATATTTCTCGATATTACTGTTTTTACCATATTTTTTTGATCAAATGAATGCAGCCTTGGTGAGCACAGGAGACTCCTTTCATAAAGATTTAAAAAATCTTACCGACTGTAAATTTTGTAACAGTAGTAAATATAGGTATTTTGTACTTATCAAATAAAAAGGTAAAATTAGAATAAAAAAATGTCTACGGGTTAATATTAAATAAGAATTTTTATATTTATTTTTAATCATGTCGAGGTTTTTTTTTTGTGTTAGGGGCCAGTAAAAGTATTGGCATAAGAATTATAAATCTGAACTGATGGTAGAAAAAAAATCCTTGCTGTCGAGCCATGCTTTGGACAAGTCATTACATTTGGTTAAAACTGCTAGAGAGGCTAATCAAAGTGGTTGTGTATGTGCTGTAACTAACTGACTTCACATGATATCAGCTGCTTTGGTGGGCACGTAATATATTCTGTCCTTTCAACACCAGTTCTTTGCTTTCTTTGTGCATGTCTCTGCTTTATCGTAATACACAGCTGCAGGTGTGTGGGTAAAGCCCTTTAAGATAACAATATAGGGACAAAGGTCTTAACGGAAATGAGTTGCATAAAATATGTACATTCAGCGTTTGCTTTCCTCACACATATTGAACCTTGCGATCACTTCTCTTCCCTGTTCCCAGCAGAGAAGACGGGGTCAGCGCAGGGGGGCGGGCCATCTCGGCTGAGTGGCAGCAGCAGTTCTTCAGATTCGGGCAGCAGCAGCTCCAGCGGCTCCAGCTCCGAGAGCAGTGACTCAGACTGAACAATCGGCACGTCACATACGTCAACCTCCTCTATTTTCTAACGAGTAGTGTGTGTTGTCATGATAGTATCTCTCTGAAGGCCCATTTTATAAAGAGCTAGACGCATTGCAGATGGCAGAGGATATTTTAAAATAGTTTGTAGGGTGCTCTTGGCTCAGACAAAGAGGAGAGTTGGAATAGTTCAAGCAGTTTTAAGGTTCTCGCTGGCCCTCAAAGGGAAACGCCTGGTATCACCAGAGGAAAAAAAAAAAAAGACAAAAAATATATTTTTTTGAAAATATGTCAGTTGTGGAGGTGAAATGGTTGTGTGTGTCCGTTGCTTTTTTTCTTCTTCTTTTTTAGGTTGCTGCTCGTTAGATCCATACTGAAAACATGCGTTAGTGGAAAAACTGACAAATGCCTGGCTGCATTTTACTGATCGAGTAGCTACACAAAGTCTGAAGGAACAAACAATGAATTATCGGCTCTCTCACTCCGGTGTGGTTCTGTCATGTTGGCATGACTTTTCAGCTCATTCCACATTTCTTTTGCTGACTATGATAATACTCGTCATTGTTACCATTTTTAAGAGAATCTATTTATTTTTTTTAATCCAAAAAGGCACAAAGTTATGTGTGTTTTCAACAGAAATGTTTCCAGTTGACCAGTTTAAATGTAAGAAATTTGGCTCAACATAACTCACTAGTACTCTAGGCCGCAACTGGAAACTGTCCGTATAATTATTAAACCGTTTTCAGAGACTTCGCAATCATTTTTGGCTATTTCAACACTGTACATTTTTCTCTTCCGGTTTGCGGTCAGAGCAGTATTGTTGTAGAAAAAAACAAAATTTTTTGTAGAATTATGGTATGATATTTTAATCTATATCATTACGTCATTTGTTTGTTTTCTATTTGAAGTGTTCCTTTTCCAACTTTTTTTTTTTTTTTTTTTTACTGTTAATTTGTAGGTGCCCCGAGTATCTCATTTCCTACTTTCTGTCTGATATGCCTCATCTTTACGAAGTCTACTCATAGGACAATCAAAGTTGTGATTTAAGTTCAGTATATAAGAAATGGGGGTATATTTTTCAAAAATGAGGGCAAAAATACATTCAGAGGTTTAAAAACGCCCATAAGGCTGCAGATTGGAATGAATCCGCCTCTATGAAACTCCTCCATGGGAAAACCAAGTGCATACTAGCTCTCTTGGACAAATAGCCACTTGGAGGAGATCTCCGTTAAGAAAAGACGTTAAGTTCTCTTTGACAAGATTTCAAGCAGCTGTGCTAGATGTCATTTCAGAAGGATGTGTGTTTGACAATAGTTATTTTTAGTTGAAAGTATTAAAACTAATGTATGTTCTCAATTTTAATAACTTTATTTTACTTTAGTTTTTCCTCAAATGGTGTATTGAATGCTTTCAATGGTACCTAGACACTTCTTGCCATGTATCCAGAATAGTTTGGAAATGGACCATGACTGATAATCTTTATAAAAAATATTGAATGTATTACGAGGTTATTTTTTCATTTTCTTCTTGTGGCTGCAGTAATGCCACTCATTCACTGGGTTTGTAGCACTGGCAAGGTTTTATTTCATTTAACAGCCTTGAATTCAACTCTGAACCCTTCAAAATCATTGGATGTGCTCTTGTTGCCTTAAGTTTAGTTGGCACATTAAAATAAAGTCAGATTGGTCCGGTGTAACTGATCAAGTTGAAGCCAATGTGTAGGTTTTTTTTGTTTTTGTTAAATCATGAAAGCGCATCAAAAAATCGTGATGTAAAGTGACTTCATTGGGTTTCTTATATGTAGGACGCTTTTAATTATGGTTTGATTTTATGCATTATACCACTGTATTGCATTACATGTTCCTTGTGTCTATAACTTACCTTGTCTCTTAGATGATTTCTGTTACAGCTCCTCTTCCTCAATTCCTCCAGCAGAGCCCAGTAAATAAAACTGATCTTCATGATGCAGACAGAGATATAAAGATATATAATTACAGATATAAATGTATATTCACTACTTATTCGTCAACTCCGTCTTGGGTCTAAGTATTTTAGTTCTTTTTTATGAGAGAGAGAGAGAACATTTGTGTATTGCATGCCAATTTACAGTATATTTCTTAAACTTTGAGCAGTTTATAACATGTCATTCTTTGGAGTAAATTTTTTTAATTGGTAGCGCTGCATATGTTAAGTTCAGCAAGTTAAAGTAAGTTTACAAGTATGTTTTGGCACAGACTTACACAGTAATATCTGATGTATAAACTAATCTGAGATTTGGACACTGAGCCCCTCGTTTTTCGTTAATAAATCACAAAAACCCATAGGAGTGTCTTTTTACTATCTAGATATATTTATTGGAGTGCACTTAATGTTTTTATATATTTCTTTCTTTCTTTCTTTTTAGAAGACATTAAAATGAGTCAAATGAAAAAATACTGTCTTGAGCAGTGTACTGAGGTCTAGCTGTCAAAATGGACCAACTTAAGTTTGTAAACCTCATTTAAATCTTGATTTAACAAACATTTTTATATTTTTGGAGGCTTCAAAGCTCCATATAAGGAAACATAAAAAACAAATACTTCATCCTTAAAAGGTCTATTATTAGTGTATTATTAAAATCTTGGGTCTTTTCAGCAATAAAAGTGTTTCTTTTGCGACGAAAACAAAATAGCCCAATAATATTGCTACCAGAGATAACACTTTGAAAAGATTATATGGAGTTTGTTAAAGTGGGGCATCCAATGATATACATTGTGTTCACTTTTAATCTGGGTTCAAATTTAGATTTTCAATTGGTTAAACTGAGTTTTGGTACTCGTTAGTCTGTAACTATAATAAACAGATATTGTTTCTCAAACGATACTGCTGTTGCACTGTATAAATGTTAAAAATACTGTCTAATATATTGTTCATGAAGCTCAGTGTAAACACGAGCACCCGACTGTCTGAATAATAACATGTGGACAGATCACAAATACTTTAAACTTGCCAGACAGTAACACTCAAATGTGGAGCGAATTATCAGTCACAACAACAACACCGGGATCACATAACAGCACAAATCCGGGACTGTCCAGAGCTGTCGGAGTCTAGTCTTGTTTTGTCCCGTATCACCACTGCCTGGTTGCCGTACCGGCTGTACCAGGAGCTCTGGCTGCGGCTCAGGTAGTTGTTGGGAGGCGCCCTCTCCAGCTCCAGCTGCTGCTGCTGCCAGATCAGCAGCGAGGTGTCCTTGAAGCGCAGCCGCGCGAAGCCCTCCGACAGCGCCTTCTCGGCTGAAGGACAGCGCTCCGTCATTGCGAGGAACGATGAAGGGCGGGCAGACGGCCTGGCATATCTCTCATGAGGGTGGACATCTCAAATGTCGTCTCGGTTTTGATCATGCCCTTTTAAAAAATGTCCCGAGGCAGCAGGTTTGATGAAGGGAGAACAGCGACTTCAAACGCTCGTCTTCAGCAGTTGCGCGAAAGCAAAGTGAGGCTTCAGTGATGCTAATCCTCACTGCGTTTTACTGGCGATGTTTTATGCAGTTAGCAATGAACGACCCGCTGATAGTTGAAATATCGAAATCAAGTCGTTTTATGAGAACCTGGTCTTCTGTTGTATTCAGATTTGATCAACCGTTCACGGTTTCCTCGTGTAATAATTCGAGGAAAAACAGCAGCTTATTAAAACAACGCCAGCGGCTGCCTGTGGCAACAACGTCCGCTTGAAAGAGTCCGACTGCAACCACGAGAGGTTTAATGGTTCCGAGTGCAAGTTCATTTGCATAGTACATCATTTTTTTTAATATTATAGTAAAGCATTTAACATTAAACTGCGCGTTTAACAAACGAGATTCCCAATACTTCAAATAATGGGTTATTGAAAAAGTGCAGAATTATTTAGAAGACAACTTAATCAGAAATAGAAATACGTTTTTAAAAATACGTTTTTATTTCAAAGCAGTGAGCAAGCTTAAAAAAAGAAAAAATATATATAATCCAAGTCTTCATCATCTGACATAAAACGTTAGATAATAAGCCTTTTGTGTATGTGGCAATATGAGCGTGTCTGATCCACCATTGAATCGAGAAAATATGAAGTAATGCAGCAATTAATAAAGATTAACTGTAAAGATCATACAAGTACTGAAAGGTTTCAGTGAATGGTGGATCTTTCGAGGATTTTGTACTCATTTCTTCTTAGGGTCAGAATCAAGCGGCAAACCAATGTCCTTTCCACGCAACTTAAGGCCTAAAAATGAAAAAAAAAAAATAATAAAAAACAATGAGGAAAAACTAAGGAGTGAAACTCCTTTGAATTAAAATAATGTTGAATTTAAAAAAAAAATGAATTAAAATATTTGTTCTGCTCAAAAGGAATGCAGTACTTTTTTTTTTTTTTAATGCACCAAAGTAATACTAGTTCTTTTAACAAATGTTTAAAATGATCTATACTACCGTTTAAAATTTGGGGTCAGTAAGATTTTTTCTTGGTAAATAATTAAATTTCAAAGAAACATTGTCTTTTGACGGTCTCTTCACTCAAAAAATTTGAAAAGAAAAATGTATAAAGTTTCACAAAAATATTAGGCAGCACAACTGCTTTCAACACGGACAATGAGAAATGTTTCTTGAGCAGCAACTCAGCATATAAGAATGATTTCTGAAGGATTTTCCGAAAAACGCCGCACAGGAATAAATTAAATTTTAAAATATTAAAAGAAAAAAAACATTTGAAACCAAAATAATACTTTAGTTTCACTGTATTTTTCATGCAGCCCTAATGAGTATAAGAGACTAGATCATTTTTTTAAAAATCTTACTGACCCCACTGATTTTATTCTACATAAATCTATGGTGAATCCATAAAGAGATCACTACAGGCCGAACACCAAATCAACTTGATCTTGGGATTCCCGTTATCAGAAACTTGACTGCAGAATAAATTTCAAGTAACACTTAGGCCTACAAATAGGGCATTTCTACTAGGGCTGCACGATATATCGTTTCAACATCGATATCGCAATGTGCGCATCCACGATAGTCACATCACAGAATGTGCGATGTTTAGTGTACTGATCATTATATTTATACTGATAGTTTTCTTTGCTCACACACAGACACAGTGTCTACACCGGACGCGACAGCTGTACAGAGATAACCGTTTTAAATACATTTAGTAGCAGAGCTACTGCAAGCGATTTTCAGTGCTGGAAATCCATTTATCCTTTGTTGAAATTTCCGCGTCGCCGTGGAGAGCACAGGTCACGGTCACTTAGCAACGGCAGACGCCACGAAAATCCAAGCTTTTTATTATTTTTTAAATAAATTTCAAAGTTTTTAAATTCCTTGTTTGATTGTTGTGATTACTGTTTTTATTGATTTTATGTAAGTCCACTTGAATTACCCATTGTGTTGAAATGTGCTATACAAATAAAACTTGCCTTGCCAGCTCCCGAGCATTTTGGAAAAAAAGAAGGAGAAAGGGCACAAATGCATTTTCCAAGCGTTTTAGGCACGAACATGTGAACGGGCCCAAAGTTGTCGAAAACTGGATGCGACAAAGCGACGTGCAATCATTTGAAACTGTGTCAGTACGTCATAAGAGAACGCTGGCATCAGTTTATTGTAGGGATTGTAATGTCGCACCGCATTCGGTTTGTCAGTCCACGATCACTGATTATAATGGGTTCTATTGTATTTTGTCGCATCCAAGTGTTAGACGCGGGTGAGAGCCACGCAGATGCACGTAAACACTAATTTATGTTCACTTCTGCGTCTATTTGTGCCTAAAATAATGTGCTCTGCAAGTATCCTTGTAAACACAAATGCTTATGGCTTAGGTGAAGGTAAACAATTGAGAAAGAAAAGGGATGTGGAACATATTGGTTCACAATCACAGCAGTTTAATGTTCCTGAGGCTTTCTGTGTTATGAATGTTAAATCAAACAACAAAACAAATAAAAATCACTTTTGTAGCTTTTAACACAGATTTGTTAGATTTAATTTATGCAGTGAAAACTATGCAGTGTTATTTTACATTTGATTATTCCATTTCTGTACCCGAATACTGTTATACTTACCTGAAAAATATAAAGCACTGCTTATTTCATTTGTATCCTTGTTCTGTTATATTTATCTATGCTTGTAATTTGTTTATTTCTATGATGATTTACTCACCTACAAATAATAATACTAATAATGATAATAATAATTAATTAAATTATCTAGAGCTTTTCTAGGCACAAAGTGCTTTACATTGTCAGGGGGTATCTCCTCATTCACCACCAGTGTGCAGCATCCACGTGGATGATGCGACGGCAGCCATATTGCGCCATAACGCCCACCACACACACCAGCTTATTGGTGGAGAGGAGACAGAGTGATGAAGCCAATAAGCAGATATGGGGATTGTTAGCAGGCCAATGGGCAAATTTGGCCAGGATGCCGAGGTCAAACCTCTACTCTTTTCGAAAGAAATCCTGGGATTATTAATGACCACAGAGAGTCAGCACCTCGGTTTAACATCTCATCCGAAAGACGGTGCTTTTTACAGTATAGTGTCCCCATCACTATACTGGGGCGTTAGGACAAAGGGCACAGGGTGAGACCCCCTGCGGCTAACTAAACCTCTTACAGCAGCAACCTAGTTGTCCCAGGAGGTCTCCCATCCAGGTACAAACCAGGCTCAACCCTGCTTAGCTTCAATGGGCAAACAGTCTTGGGCTACAGGGTGATATGGCTGCCGGTTAAAATAACCCAATAATAAGTCTTTTCAAATAGAGCTAATGATGGATCTGATTTTTTTTTTCATATCGCAGTGGGAGTTTTTTCCAATATTGTGCAGCCCTAATTTCTACAATGACCCTCACTGGTATTAAAATATGAGAGACAGTCTATGAGATAGTGAAGTAAGGTTTAGCTAAATCAAAATCATACCAATGGCTCGCTCAATCTTCCCCATGACTTGGTTATTGGGAATGGCCTTCCCAGATTCATACTCTGCAATGATTTGCGGCTTCTCGTTGATTTTCTGCAAAAAAACAATTATATATAAATAAATGCACATGAGTGGGTAAATTAGAGATGAATCATACAGTAAATCTGTAAAATACTCACAGTTGCCAGATCTTTCTGGGTGAGGCCTTTATTCTGCCGGCCCAGCTGGATCACCTTCCCTACTTCCAGAGGCACTCTCTGATGGCTGAGCTCCTCTGTCTCTCTGTCCAGCTTGGCTGTGTTCTTGGTCACAACATGCTGTTTGTTTTGTCCAGCAGCCCCTTCGAAGAAGAAATTGTTCATTTAATTCCAGTTGGAAAATACATACGAAAAGGTTTTAATGTTCTTACATTTCTTCGATGTTTCGACGGCTTCTCCTTTCCTCTGAGCAGTAAGTATAGCCTGAAACAAAAGTACTGTTTGTCATGTAAAGCGAAACTCCTTGAACATCTGTGAACAGCTTTTATTAGGCTTCCACCACGTTTCGTACCCGGACTAATTCGACGCTAATATTTCTGCTGCATTTATTCCCAGATCGATATTTTAAACTTTATGACAGATTAAAGCCATTTAACACATTATTCGAGGCGAAACACTTAAAAGCTGGTCACAGCAACAATGTGTTTGCCAAACGTGAACTAATAGCATCAGCAAACTATGTAACGTTAGCAGATGGCAAAGGTATGGAAATACCTGCTTAGACTTTGACTGTGCAGCCGATCCCTTCTTCCTCAAAACAGTTACGGTATCCCAGTCACTCTCTGCCATGTTGTTGACAATTGTTTGCAGAACTGCTTGATTTTTAGGCAACAACAGGGCGTTCAACTTGTCGGGCACGTCCCTGCTCTTTATGCTGGTGAACTAAACCGGATATACGTCAGGGTATGAGGCACATGTCAACAAGCCCCTGTAACGCAGTTTATTGAACAACTGCATTTAAGACAGATTAAAACACAATAGCTTTCTTTGGATATATTTTAAATACACATACACACAATACGATACAGGTTAATACACGTTATGAATTATCAAAGCTTTTAATTTGCCCTGCATGGCATCTGACGCAACAATATAAAGGAATGACAAAGTTGTTGTTTTTTTCATTACAAATATACTTAAATTATATGACAAAATGTATTCATTTATTGTTTGTTTATTCTTTTTTTTTCGAATGGTTCAAAGCAAATTGTCAGTGTATCTATCTATCTATATATCTGTGTCTGTCTGTCTATCTATCTATCTGTGTCTGTCTGTCTATCTATCTATATATATATCTATCTGTCTGTCTGTCTATCATCTCTCTATCTTGTCTGTCTGTCTGTCATCTCTATCTTGTCTGTCTATCTATCATCTATATATCTATCTATCATCTACCTATCTATCTATCTATCTGTCTGTCTATCTATTTATCTATCTATATGTGTCTGTATATCTATCTATCTAATTATGTGTCTGTCTATATATTATCTATCTATCTGTGTCTGTAGATCTATTATCTATCTATCTGTGCTGTTATCTATCTATCTATATATTCTGGCTGGGTCTGTCTATCTATCTATCTATTCTGTGGTCTGTTATAATCTATCTATCTGTGGCTGTCTATCTATCGTCTGTGTTGTCTGTCTGTCTGTCTGTCTGTGTTTCTGTCTGTCTGTCTGTCTATCGTCTATCTATCTATCATCTATCTGTCTGGTCTGTCTATCTATCTATTCTGTCTGTGTCGGTATAGCTACTCGATCTAATATCTATCTATCTGTTGGTGTTCGGTCTATATATCTTCTGTCGGTGTCTATCTATCTGTATATTATCTATCTCTATATATATAATCTATGTTGTGTCTGTCTATCTATATATATGTATGTGTAGGTCTGATCTATTATAGTCTGGTTATCTATCTAGCTCTCTGTCTGTCTTTCTTTTTTTCTGTCTTTCTGTCTGTCTGTCTGTCGTCTATCTATCTATCTATCTATCTATCTATCTATCTATCTCTCGATCTGTCTATCTATCTATCTATCCATCATCTATATATCTATCTATCTATCTATCTATCTCTCTATCATCTATCTGTCTGTCTGTCTGTCTGTCTGTGTGTCTGTCTATATACCTGTCTGTTGTCTTCTGTGTCTATTAACCTGTCTGTCGTTGTTCGGTCTGTCTGTCTGTCTATCTATATATCTATCTATTTGGCCAAAGGCTCAGTGGTCACAACACATGGTTAATGTCAAAAAAGTAGGTAACACTTTATTTTGATGGTCCCTTTTGAACATTCTATTGACAATAAGTAACACTGCACCTACATGTCAACTAACTCTCATCAGAGTATTAGTGTCGTTATTGTGATGGTTTCCCAGCAGACATTCTACTGACTATAAGTAACTTTGCAAGAACATGTCAACTTACTCTAACCCTAACCTTACCAGTCTGCAAACACTACTACCACTATAGTGAGACTTTGTAGATATGTAGGTGCAAAGTTACTTATAGTCAACAGAAATGTCTAAAGGGAACCATGCAAGTAAAGTGTAATCAAATAATTTGTTTTTCATAAGTGTTTTTGATGTGCTATTAAAAGTTACTCGTTCTTTTCAGGTAAAATATGTTCTTTGTTCATCATATTGTCAATAAATATATCTTTGGAATTTAGGGATTCATTTACATTTGTAAATTAGTTGGTTCAGGCAAACATTACATTTAGATAAAGGTCCAATACATTTCATAATAATTATATGAATACTTGTCAATTCATATGCAGAGTTTACACTTGATGAAGAGTTTACACTAAATGTAGGCTAATCTTCAGTCGGAGGGTTTGATTTTGGCCGTGTCCTCTCTGTAAATAATAGGTGAAAATAAAGTCTAATAATAGATAAAGGCATGTCTGCTGGAGTTGTATTTATTACTTATGTTAATGTAAATTTGCCTGAACCTACACATTTAGAGTTTAACTGAATCCTTTTATTACATTCCAAAGATATATTTATTGACTATGAATCTAGACAAAGAACTTTTTAAAACTACAGATCAATATGTAGGCTATTTCCTTAAACTCTTATTTATTTATAAGTATGTATTATTGTTTATTCGTTCATTCATTCATTCATCAGTTTTTCATCATGTGTTGAGGTTGTGTAACTGTTCTTAACGAACAATAGTATTTTTGTTTGACCGAATTTGACTTTAATACCTTTAAGAATTTTGCTCAATCTGCAATGGAATTTTGCTCAAAGAAATTCTAAAAAATGTATGAAGCTTATTAAACAAAAATCAACACCGTGTCAATAGTGGGCAGTCTTTACATGTGTGTGTATGTAGGCCACAAGAGCATTGCTGGGTTTCTAATAGTAGGTAGCATGAACATGGACTTGGAGACTGACTCCTGCTGGTATTTATAGACTGCTGAGTCAGGGTCAGGAACGGGCAGATCACTGCTATAAGCAAAAGAGGGTGGGGAGACTGTCATCGACAGCTGCTGAGATATTAAGCAACCATCTCTATAAAAGCTTGATCTCTTCTGTTGCACATTTATATAAACATGCAGTAATTTGATCACATCAACTTTCAAAAAGTAATGATTTTCTTCATCTCTCTGTCTCTCATTTTCCATCCGCAGATAATAAAAGCTTTTGAGATAATCTTGAGATTTTCTTGAGATTGTTTAATGTTATAATGTACAAAGTTGTCATCATGTTCCATAAAATGTATATTTTATTCATATCACATCCGTTGTAAGTGTTTATCTCAGCATTTTTAGGCATGAAGAATCCAACAAAACACACAACACACAACACTGCATACATAACATCGTCACATGTGTTTGTAAGTTGACACAAAAATTAATAAAAAAAACAAATAAATTCTGTTCATAAAAGATGTAGAACTTGTTTGATTTGTGTATCTTTTTTCCCCAATCTGTACAACATTATAAGATGTTTGGTTTACAATAATCATGTATAAAATGCATTGAAGGGATTAATTTATTTCCAGAAGGCCCATACCATACATAACATTGCTGTGGAAATCATACAAAATGGCACATCTGAGGCTTGCAGTGATTGGAATTAAACAACATAAAATTTCATATAAACAACATTGCAATTTTTGGTAATAGTGAAAAATGTGCTTGAAATTTTCAGTTTGAATGCTTAAGTAGTTATATTAATATAAATGTGATGCATTCAGAGTATCATGAAATTTCAGTACAATTGTATTTAAACTCCAGACACCCAAAACTGTCCATAAAATTCCAAATTATCTGCAGTGGTTTCATTTACAACTTTTTCTCAAATGCATTGTAAATAGTCTGAAAATTATATACAATTCCAAGAAAATAGAAATCTGAAATGGCTCATTATGCTGCTTGATATAGTCCCTGAGCAAATGTTTCGCTCACTTACTGTGATCAGTAAGATCCATCAGCTGATTGAGATAAATCACACATACTGATTTGGCCTTCATCAATGTTAGCAATAAAAAATCAACATCCTTTCTTTTAAAGCGAAAGGAAAAACTGTGCACCTGATGCTTTTCCAAAGCATTTCTCCAAACTTTATATTGCTTTGGCAGAAATGGAAGAAGAAATGGTCAGATCAAGCTTATGGATGTGTGCTGCTTAGGTTAATGTTTTTAGAAAAGTACATGTTTCTATCGCACGATTTTTAGAACAGATGTAGGGCACTTAACCTGAACTGAAAAAAAAAAAACATATGGTGACTTCTGAAATCCCTCAAAAGACAGGTACTGATCAGTAGAGGGGGCTCCAGTTGAATGTTCCTATGGATATTAGAGTCTGGCAAGTGTTGGAAGACAGCCACACCATCTCCACTAAACTGTAATGAAGGAATCCTAAGGCAAAGCCGCATCCGACATCTGTCAGATGGTGGCGACCCAGCAACACACGGGACATGCCAACTAGGACTGCCCATAACACAAGCAAAATACGCAGGGGAACTGCAAGCACCAAGTGTGCCAACAGGAATTTAGATACCATGACTGCTCGGCTTGCATGGGCTGCCGGGAAAGAATAGATGTCCATGGCCAGGTAGTCGAGGAAACTGGGTGCCATTTCCCATGGCCCTTTGCGCTTCACCAACTTCTGCATGCCTGCTACAGTCATCACATCCAGTAAGAGAGCTGTAAAGCAATGACATTTGCATTTACGGTTTTAAAGCAATAGCAACCTCACAAGAATGTTTATGGCTGACATTTGGCCACAAGTCATCACACCTGTCATGATATACAGCTATAACACACTCTTGCGAGTGTTATATTGATTTTACATAACAAATAAGTAGAAAAATCAAGGAATGTTCCAAAGTCCCTCTACTTTCTTATGTCACAGATTCAAATTTGTTGTTGCTAGTTCAAAGGCTGTGTCCAATGTATCTCTATTACTAATTTGAAAACATCACATTAGAACTAACTAAACGACTTGAGCTGTTTGTGACAAGAAAAAAATCAGAGCCACTTTAAGGCGAGCCTCCGAGTTTGGGCAAAAAAAAATGTAAAGGTGTGGTGAAACTTTTTGTAAAACCTTGCGGGTTAAAAATCTATGCAATGAATAGCTCACAGAAAGTCACTTTCAAACCAAGATGCTTTCGGACGAAAACGTCACCGTGGCAAATTCATGAAAACGTAAAACCATGGCAAAATCTGCATGAGGAAATCTTTCGCCCTCACTTGAAATTCCTGATTTCCACATGGATCCACATGGATTTCCATTGAAATGACGTTGCTCGTGAAAATTTGCAGACAAATGTGAAAACACCTTAACGCTGTGGAGCACTGTGGAGGAGACAAAAGTACCTTTTTTGCGGATGTCAATGGAGGACAGACTAGTATGGTGAATAAATTGTTTTTGAGAGGAAAGAGCTTATCTCTTAATGAATATTTGTCATTAAACATTTGTTTAAACATTGATTAATCCATTTTTAGGCTTTACAAAAAAATTAAAAATTTAAAAACCTAGAAGATTATAAGAAAAGTCACAGCTAGTTTTGTGACAAGTAGCACACATAATCCAAGCTTACCTTTAAGCTTTCTCCATGGTAGAGCTCAAGAGGTTGGTATCATCCCATAATAATAGGAGCATCTTTGGCAAGACTGATATTTCAAGGTTTATATTTGACACAGCGCAAGACTGCACTAGTAAGTGTAATCAAGCTTGAAATC
>JADLZN010007728.1:167117-187917 GCA_018155175.1 Sinocyclocheilus anophthalmus | reverse complement strand
TCTGGACTATATCACTGGGTCAGTTGCTTAATCATACAGTAAGGAAAGTGCTGTGTGGAACATAATAGACTGTGACCCTGCCCAAAATTGTGTATTTGATTTGGTTTTGTGTCTTGTCTTGCATAAGCCCATACAATGTGATCTCATTAATTTTCACAAGCCCGGGGAGCAGTTGGCAGTTCGGTGCCTTCCTCAAGGGTCTCACCTCAGTCGTGGTAATGAGGGTGGAAGAGTGCACTGTACAGTACATTCACTCCCCCCACCTACAACTCCTGCCGGACCTAATACTACCTCAAACCCGCACCCTTCGTTTTAAAGTCGATCTCTAACCATTGGCCACTAATTGCCCAATTGTGATGTCACAAAGCGGCCAATTAGAATATAATTAAAATAATTCCCGCCTACGGAACTTCGAATGGTTGGGGGGTGGGGAGGGACAAGGTCGTGGTTAGAGAGCTTGGTTGAGTGAGTGCATCAGACGAAACGACGATGAAGAAGCTCTGCAGAGTAAGTGCATCAGACAAAACCAAGAAGAAGAAGAGCTGCTGTAGCATCAAGTTTTCGCCATGAAGAAAACGTTTTTATAATAAGTTGCTGACAGTACAATACTGGACAATGACGTGATCTGCAGAATTTACACTTTAATTATGAGACCTATGGTATAAATATATTCAACTGTATAACAGTTTCACTGCTATTCATGTTATAATGTTAGAATTAAAAACAATAAACATATAATATTACCGTTGCACTTATCTGTACATAGTAAATGCACTTATTTTTAAGCGGTTGTTGACATCGTATCTAAAACATAATTTAGATTATGTTAAATTATGGAATTTGAAAAAACAACAAAAACGTTACCACTCTAAATATGTCTTGCAATAACCATGCGTGCAAGGGAGTACTGATACACCGTCTAAGCTGTTCGCCAATCACAAAGCACCGGGACAGCTAACCAATCAGATCACACTTCGTTTTTCAGAAGGCGGGCCTTCATCAAACCCAGAACAAATCGAGCCGTTTGTGCCAGGATGGGAAGAAAGGTATTTTAATAATGTAAATTAAGTGAAAAAATGCGTTTTTCGAACCACCAAGCACGAGAGCATGGTCGAGTACCAAACCCCAAAACAAAATCAAGGCTTTATACAAGACATATGATCCCTTTAATTAAAAAAAACATCACCTAACGGTCACTGGGTTGGATATCTGAAGACTTCCAGTACAATTATTACAACACATCGACTGGGTTAGTTGTTAATGTGGGAATTTCCCTTGGCTTATTAAAAGGTTTTCATATTCATTACAGCTAGCAAAATCAGATAACATGAGGACAACGTAAAGATCCCAACATATATACAAATGACAAGGTGCCATTCTGAAATCCTGAATACCGATTTATGCTTTGCAACATAATGCCCCTATACCTTAATTCGCTTTGGTGAAGCTATTCCACTGTGTATGGATGATGTTGTGTTGTCATATGTTTTATTCATACAGTAGGCTAACTGCCAAATTTTCAAACAATGATTGTTTGTACAGCATGCAATTTAAAGCATTTATTGATTTAAACGCTGGTTACATTTTATACTTAATTCGCAACCATACTTGCATAACATTTTACTCCTATGGAAACTTGGAATTAAGCAACTTGCTTGAATCGTCTGAAATAGCGGCTGTGCTCCCAAAATGTTCCAGGGGATTTTCTAAATCAAGCATCATAACTTATACAGAAAAATATCCTGACTACTGTACGGTAGACTAAAGATATGACAGCTTTGATTTCCAAGATGATCATGGTAAGCTTTTGAATTTCAAAACAACATGGAGCAATATAGAAACAGAGGGTTGTATTGTATTATTTATTGTATATTCGAATCAATTTCAGATACTAAAACCAGATATATGTTCATGTTAATATTTCCTGCATAATTACAACGTTGGATAGTTAGGATTGTTTGGAAGTATATTTTTATTTTCCGGCCCGAAAAGACCACATTGCAGATAACATCTGAAGTAACAATTAATTTACATACACATATCCTAAAAACTAATCCTGTGTGACTGATACGCTTCAAATTGGGTGATTTTAGGTCAGTGTTTTGGCTGTCAGTCAATGATGCCCTCTGCCCTCTTGAATTGAAAATATTAACAATTATTTACGTGTGTTCATGTACTTCATAACTTAATCTTTTTCAACATAGGTGTACAGTACAGCATGAGGTATATAGTAAGAGTAAATGTGAGTGTGCACTGAAAATAAAAATGTTATTTGCAAACAGTTACTTCACAGTAACATACTTTACAACATATTTGTATAATTATTCAGTTTCTATTCATTATTCAATTAATCTAATTAATGGCTTTTCTTTATGCAGTTTGTATGTTCTCCCCATTGTGTAGGTTTCCTGAAGCTACTGGTTAAGACATGTTAAGGTGTACAAGACCTGGAATGTGCATTAAGAAAGGAAATCAAGTCTAGTTTGATTTATGTTGACTTGAACATTCACACCACAATGTCTTTAAGACTGTCCCAAATGCGTTCACCAAAGTGTGGACCTCAAGGGCGAGTTTAAAACATAATCAAGAATCTGAGCAGCATTTGGCAGCCACTGTATTTATGTTTTGTCGGTTCCATCCGGTTCCAAAATACACTGAAATTATCACCATTATCAGTGCAGTAAAACACTCGAACATTATGGTAGCATCATACACACTGTAATTAACTAGCAGACCGTAAACTGCAGACAAGCTCTCAGGTTATATTACGATGTAATTACATGTCACACAGCCCTAGGCACTCAACTATAAAAAGAAAGCCAAGCCTGTCCTTTCCCTAATTGAACCTGATACCATTTTCAGAGAAAAGAGGCCTTATTGTGATCAGCAGAATTCCCCTCTCCCTCCCTTTTCTGCCAGTATCAGTTTCTCCAGTGCTATCTGCAGAGCTTAGACATGCACCAGATAAACATGGAGCTGAGAGTGCCAAGAAAAACCCAGGCCCTAAAACCCATCTACCCTGCTGGGTCTTAGACTCTCTCTCTCTCTCTCTCTCTCTCTCCTCTTTCTCTCTCTCTCTCTCTCTCTCTCCCATCATCTCTCCTCTCTCTCTCTCTCTCTCGTCTCTCTCTCTCTCTCTCTCTCTCTCTCTTGCTCTCTCGCTCTCTCTCTCTCTCTATATATCCCCTCAACTTGTAAGTACTTGCCCTGCATTATCTCATCAAGCCGTGTCAAGCTCATAATCTGCTATAAGTACTTATTGGGGTGTTTTATGTCTCCCCCGCAGTTGTTAGTTGTTGAGGTGGGTAGTAGCAAAGACAGTCGTGGCCAAAAGTTTTGGTAGTGACATACATTTTGTGTTTTGCAACATTTGCAGCTAAAGCTGTTGTGGTGTTCATTCACATTATTTCTACAAGTATTGGCAGTAACATAATCTAGAAACAATATGAATGAACACCACAAAAACTTAAGCAGCAAATATTGCAAAACACAACATTTATGTCACTACCAAAACTTTTGGCCACAATGTTGTCTCACATTCCCAGACTTTTGACTATTGGCATACATTGTGGTCCACTTCACAGCTTATTCTAGCCTAAAACTGCCGTATTAAACTGGATGCGACAGTCTGACAGCCATGTAAAGTGGCCAACTAGAGTTAAGCTTGTTTTTGCTTGTTGTTTAATGGTGGGTAAAAAAAAAGAAGATATTTGTTCACTGATACTAAATCTTTTTTTTTTTTTTTTTTTTTTTTCACAAGTTTGATAGCCACAAAACTCAACTTTGTTACATCCTAAACTGATTTTAGCATCAGCTTGTTGCCATTTAAAAAAAAAAAAATTCCCCCAGTGGACAGATGTCCTGTGTACATGCAGTCCTGGAAGTTGATTAATAGGGCTGGGTAGTATATAGAGTTGTACAATATATCAATATATATTTTATAAACGATATGGTATGAGGCAATACCATTTATATCGATATACAGTAGTTTGTTATGAGCGCATCTGAAAATATAGCGGAGGACACAGACTGAGCTGTGCATAATCCAGTTTGTTCTAAACATGAGACATGCTTTATATTAAGGGTCTTTAAATAATTAATAAGATATATATATACATGTGGTGCTGCTGAATGAGAGGATACTTGCGCTGTTTAATGTGTTTGAGATGTGCTGTTTTCCTCAGTGCATAACTTACATTTCACAGGTATATCCTCCATCTGTAAATGTTAGAAAGTTATGGAAATATTTCCATTTTGCTGTCAGGAGTGCATAAGCCTTCTGCATGTGAGTCTCTGCTAATTTTCAAAGACTTCAGTGAAGGAGCACCTCTGTGGGCAGGGACAGACGGAGCACAATAAAATAGGAGCGCAATAATTCTGACTAAAATATACATTTCGCTGAGATATTTGTAGTTGGACAATAAATGTGCCATGACTATTGTAATGGGGTAATCCAAATATAATACAATTAATTTGTGCCTTTGTTTTTTATTTCATTTCATTTTTAGTTTAGTGAATTTAAATTCTGCTTTAAAATCCTTATTTTTGTTTTTTAGATTGCAATGTTACAATGTTAGAATGTAATGTCATTTTAGCCCCTTTTTTGCACATAATAGCCCATAACCTACTCTTACTTTCACATATATTTGTTTTCATTTGCCTTAATATAAACCATTTTTATATAATATAAAGATATATTATAGATAGATATATATATACATGTTATATATAAAAGCCAGCAGTGCTTGGGGGTGCTCCAGGACAGGTTTAAAAACCCCTTCTCTATTGTTTGAAAATAAGAGTACCACCTAAACTGAAACCTAAACCTAAAAAATAATGTTACAAAAAGCAAATGTAGATAAAAATGCATTTGCTGTAGCATTTTTGTGTGCATCATATGGGATTCATACCCGAGCACATTGCAAATGCAACACTGTTCCATGCAGGTGAGCTACTTAGCAAGAAAAAGAAAAATTATACATATGGAGCATGTTAGTAATTCAAACGTCAAAATGTGTTAGTTTACACATCATGCATTATTATCCAAGTGTTTTGAGTGTTTGCAAAATCCACAGAAAAAAAAATCAATTATCTGTCCATTGAATCATAATTTATTTGAACAGATCAAGGTTGTGGTATTTTCTGTGCCACACTGTATCACTGGAAACATGCAGTGATTATAAACGGGTATGTTTTTGGTAGTTTTTTGCTAAACATATAGATAGAGGTTATTTCATGACCTATTTTATCAATTCCGTGTTGATGTTTGACTTTGTTGAAGTGGTTCCTGTTCCTGTTGTGTCTGTTTGTTGCCCCTTGTTTTACCTCGCCTTTGTACGCCCTTGATAGTTCTCAACCCTAACACACCCTCTCTTTCCCTTGTTAACTTGTTAGCCCCTGTCATATAATAAAATCCTGTGTTTCCCTTATTCTGTGGAATCCATGTTCATGCTGTTTTGAAGTTTCCTTGTTCCTGTTTGTTGTTGATATTTATCTGTTTCTCTATTAAGACTACTCCTTGCTACTTAGATTCTCACCTTGGGCTGCTTCTCTGCATGTTCACCTATTTGAACTTTTACAGGTTGTCATAAATATATACGCTAACCTCATGGTGACACACTACTTGTAAACTGGTAAAAATTACTGAATTATTGTTATTATTATTTATTTGTTTATTTTTTAAAATGAACATCCTTCTGCCTGGACATATATAGTGGTAATACTTCTATTACTACTATTTCTACTAAGGCACATATGTATATTATATGATTTTGTTTAATATATTTATCTATGTGAATTATTTAGTTTTGGTCTCCAGGTGGATTTAGGAGGAGTGATAATGTAGTGTAATAATTTTCATAAAATACAGAGTGACTATCAGCAAACAGAACATTCTAGTAATCATCTCATGGAAATATTGCTATTTTCAGTAGCAGATAAAGTAAATTTTGATGTCTCACATGTTTTGTTCCATGTGTTTCAGGTCTTAAGATCACCCCACACTCCAAATCATCTTTTGTGCTGTCTCTCTCGGTTTCCTTGTTTTCTTTTTTCCATTGCACTGCTCCATTTTTTTGTTTTCCTGTCTTTCTCTCTTTTATTAGCCTCCTTTAGATCATTTACTTCTCTTTCTTGTCTCGTGACTTTTCTCATCAGCACATCTCATAGCTTCTGGTCTCTCAACCAAGGTTGTTGAGACTATCCTCAATCCAGAGCTCCCTCTATGAGGAAATCTGTATTTCTGCGGAGACCGCCAGCCGACCCAGCTAACCGCCCGTTTGGTACAGTTCTGGAGTTCCTGCAGGCCTGTTTATCCGCAGGGTTGACCCACTCCACCCTAGAGGTCTTTGTGGCGGCCATTGCGGCCTACCACGCCCCTCTCGGTGGCCATTTAGTGGGAAGACACCCTCTTCTTACACATTTTCTCTGCGGTATGCTGAGGCCGAGGCCGCTGGCCAGAGAAGCTTAGGCTAAGTGATGGATCAGGATGCTATTCCATAGCCTAGAGTCCTCTGATCTCCCCTCTCCTTTAGGGGTCAAGATTCACTCCTCCAGAAGTTGGCCTTCGGGATGGCGAGCCCCACCTAATTTAGCCACTCCGGGCTCTTTTGTTCTCTTGCCATAGCCGTGCCCTTCCACACTTGGTAGGGATTTGCAAGTCTGGCGGCGTGGACATCCCGTTCCCCTAGCGTTTTCCACGACGGCAGCTCGAGTTCCCGAAGGGACAAAAAAAAAGAACGGTCCCGTTACGTATGTTAACCTGGTTCCCCGAGGGAATGAGACCGCTAGCGTCGTCAAGGACATACTTCCGGCATCCCTGACTAGAAGCTTAGCTCACTCCTAAGAAGCTGCGCCGGTGGCACCGAGATCTCACGTGCTTTTAAAGCTTCCTGGTCATAACGTCACCCGCCGCGGACGTCTCGCCCATCGTTCAACTGAGTTCACATGTGATTCAGAGCGTGGGTCGCAGAAGGCGTTCCCCTAGCGTTTTCGAAGCAGCGTCTCGTACCCTCGAGGAACACCATGGTTACATACGTAACCTGGGACGATTTGCATTTATGCATTTGCCTGACTTTTATCCAAAGTGTCCACTGTGTTGATGGCATGCATTTTTAATAGTTTGTGCATGTTAATTTCACGGGGAAGTATAGCCATTATTAATGTTTCTTTAATTATGTTTAACCATAACCAACATTAGAGACGATAACATGCAAATACTTTGTTACATTATTTTAAATATTAAATATTATTGAATATTAATATGCAGAAATATAACTTTTTACATACTTAACTTAATAAAAGTTTTTATATTTTGTAGAAATATTAATTCAATTAAACAAATTTAATTTAATAATTTGAAAAAATATCAGATACAAAATCTAATGAACTTTATTTTGCCAGTAGTTTCCACTACGATAATATGTTTTTCGTGACAGAAGCTTCCACATGCAACAAAGAAAATGACAGAAGAAAAAACACGCTATAATCACATAAAATAGAACAAGTAAATAAGGAATTAAAATATATAAATTGACAATTGTGTGCAGGTATATTACAATAGACATTTTTTTTTTTTTTGTATTGCACGGTTACTGTATATTATGTGCAAATTTGCAGGTGTAGGCTGAGTATGAGTGTTAGATAAATAAGTGGATGAGTGAATAAATAGTGTGTGTTCCATGGTTATTGTTAAGTGTTCGTGAGATGGATTGCCTGAGGGAAGAAACGGTTCCTGTGTCTGGTCGTTCTGGTGCTCAGCGCTCTGTAGCGTCGACCAGATGGCAACAGTTCCAAAGAGGGAGTGTGCTGGATGTGAGGGATCTAGAGTGATTCTGCCAGCCCTTTTGCTCCCTTTTGTTCTTGGAGAGAAGGGAGGGTTGTACCAATGATTCGCTCAGCAGTCCGGACTACCCTCTGTAGTCTTCTGAGGTCAGATTTGGTAGCTGAGCTGAACCAGACAGTTATTGAAGTGCAGAGGACAGATTCAATAATGGCGGAATAGAACTGTTTCAGCAGCTCCTGTGGCAGGTTAACTTCCTCAGCTGGCGAAGGAAGTACAACCTCTGCTGGGCTTTTTTTGCAATGGAGTCTATGTGAGTGTCCTACTTCAGGTCCTGTGAGATGGTGGTGACCAGGAACTTGAATTACTCCACTGCAGTCACAGTGCTGTGCATGATGGTGAGTGGGGGGAGTGCAGAGGGGTTTCTCCTGAAGTCCACGGTCATCTCCACAGTTTTGAGCGTGTTGAGCTCCAGGTTGTTGAGACTGCACCAGACAGCCAGCTGCTCGACCTCCTGTCTGTAAGCAGACTCGTCACCGTCCTGTATGAGGCCGATGAGTGTGGTGTCGTCTGCAAACTTCAGGGGCTTGACAGAGGGGTCTTTAGATGTGCTGTCGTTGGTGTAGAGGGAGAAGAGCAGTGGGGAGAGTACATATCCCTGAGGAGCTCCAGTGCTGATCGTGTGGGTGCTGGATGTGTATTTTCCCAGCTTTACTAGCTGTTGTCTGTCTGTCAGGAAGCTGTTGATCTACTGACAGACGGAGGTGGGCACAGAGAGCTGAGTTAGTTTGGGCAGGAGGAGGTTTGGGATGATAGTGTTAAAGGCCGAGCTGAAGTCCACGAACAGGATCCTCACATAAGTCCCTGGTCTGTCTAGATGTTGCAGAACATAATGCAGTCCCATGTTGACTGCATCGTCCGCAGACCTGTTTGCTCTGTAGGCAAACTGAAGAGGTTCCAGCAAGGGTCCAGTGATGTCCTTTAGGTGGGCCAGCACCAGTCTTTCAAAGACTTCATGACCACAGACGTTAGAGCCACAGGTCTGTAGTCATTAAGTTCTGTAATTTTGGGTTTCTTTGGGACTGGGATGATGGTGGAGCGTTTGAAGCATGAAGGGACTTCGCACAGCTCCAGTGATCTGTTGAAGATCTGTGTGAAGATGGGGGCCAGCTGGTCAGCACAGGATTTCAGACAGGCTGGTGTAACACAATCTGGGCCTGGTGCTTTTTTCCTTTTCTGCTTCCGGAAGACCTGGCGCACCTCGTCTTCGCTGATCTGAATTGCAGGTGTGGGGGAGAAGAAGGTTGCTGGAGGTGTGAATGGTTGTGTGGAAAGGTGTTCAGGGCGGGTGTGGGGTGTTTTTTTCAAACCTGCAGTAGAACTCGTTCAGATCGCCAGGTGTTGATTCTCCACAGTGCTGGGGGATGGTGTCTTGTAATTGGTGATTTCTTTTAGACTTTTCCACACTGATGCTGGATCACTGGAAGAGAATTTAATCTTTATTTTTTTCAGAATAATTCCTCTTTGCCACTCTGATCTCCTTTTCCAGTGTGTATTTAGCCTGTTTATACAAGACATTGTCCCCCTTCCTGTGAGCATCTTCTTTTGCCTGACGGAGCTGTCTGAGTTTTGCCGTGAACCATGGTTTGTCATTGTTGTAGATTAAATGAGTCCTGGTAGGAATGCACATGTCTTCATAGAAACTGATATAAGATGTTACAGTCCCTGTGAGCTCGTCCAGATCGGTGGCAGGAGCTTCAAAAACACTCCAATCAGTGAAATCAAAACAAGCTTGTAAATCCTTGTGCCTTCTCTTCATGTTGTAGTCGGCAGTCTTTTTTTAACGGTCCTTATAAGTTATTAAGCTATGCAGTTTCTGGCCTGTAGGAATACGTTATTATGACCCAAACATGATCAGAGAGTCCGCAAAGCTAAGTCCCGTGTGGACAGAGTGAAATGATGCCCTAATTTCGTTATTTGGTTTAAAACAAGTGATCCGATATTGAGACGTGTCTCTGTGGTACTTGTAACGTGGCTCTTAGTTTTGGCAGTTCACGGCAGAGTTGGCTTTAAATAAAGATCACGCGAACCGAGAAAAATGATCATTTAAAACATAGTCCGGGTGTTGTTGTTCTGTCTCTTTGATCAGATCAGCGAGTTTCTGTAAACCGGAGCTCACGTGCGCTTGCGGAGGAATGTAGCCACTGACGAGAATGAATGAACGAGCAACACCACCAAACCTCCCGCGGCGATAAACGCTTGCAATTAATGAACTGAGCACGTCTAGATCTGAACAGCAGCATGGGGGTGCTTCGGGGGTGGTTAACACAGTTACCTACACCACCTCTACATTGAGTTGGAGCAATGTCATGTCCGCGGCCGGGGTTAGGTGGAGGGGGGTGCGCGTAACCACTGTTCGCTGAGTACCGAATACTACCCCAATCCTGCACCCGTTGATTCTCGGATTTAATCGCGGTCCGCTCTGAATAGCTGAAAACCCGGCAGACTCAACGCCGGGGGCAGTGCTTCGGAAGGGACAGTCACATTTAGCCGGGTTGAATTTCCGAGGGAAAGCAACCGAGCACTACAGAGTTTAGACACAAATACCCTGATTTCCCTAAAGAGCAGAAGAGGCATTTCGATAACACACCAGTCATATTGGGGTTGGTAGATCGGAAAGGGCGCCCCAATGAGATACTAGCAAACTGACAAAGATTCACTAGATCCGCAGGCAAAACAAGCCAAAATCTAGGCAGGCACACAAGCACGCCAAGCTCAAGCTAATCCACCCCAAACGAAAAAATACCAGCTAAAACCAGACAGCGCCATATAAATCAAATACGCACAAACCCAGCAATGCTCCCAAACCCAAAAACACCAGAACTTCCCCGCACAACAATGTCCAACCACAAACTCCCACAACTATATCCACAAAAAACAAAAACAACGTACAAATTCGGGTGGGGTTGTACTTCCGAGGTCGCAGCAATTCTCTCTGGTTGAACTGTTGCAGGATAATACTAAAGACAGGACAACTAACAAACAGAAAAAACACTGCGGAGCCCCCACACCAACACTCGAACCCCGGGCAGCTCCCACCGTCCATCGGCGGGCACGCACACCATCCCCCTGAAATATGGCGAAAAAAAAAAAGAGGCTAATATGGCAGATATAGAATAGTATCAATGAGCAAAGGTTATGGACGAAAATTATCAAATATAAAAAAAAAAAAAAAAAAAAATAGAAAACTTAACTGGGTTGGAAAGAAGCAATTCATTTTAATAGTACTGTACTTAACATTAGGCTTAAATTAAGAGTAGTGGAGAATATCTGTAGATAGTAATAAAAGTCAAAAGAACACAAGCACATCGCTAATAGTGACTGGTGGTTTGTGGGGGGAGTCTCTACTTTGTTTGCTTATTCAATTATTAATACAATAATGGTTCTTTTAATTCAAACTTTTTGTATTAGTTTTGTATTATGTAAAATTTTTTAATTAGAACAATAAATAAACCACCAGTGAAGGAGCTATGAACATGCAAATGTGTTGTTACATTATTATATTAGTACTGTTGAATAATATATTAGCAGAATGTAATTTTTTTCTATTAATGTATGAATATTGAGATAATATACAATATTATATAGTACTAATAATATTAACTTTTTTAATATTTCTAATTTAATATGAATAAAAAACTAGCAATTAAACATTTTCATATTTAGTAATATTAATATTTAAACACTACATAATTCCTACATAAATGTTTCAAAGTTAATAGAATATTCATGATTGTGAGAATGTAAATGTTTGAAAATATGTTCTCTTATTTATTCATTCAATTACTTATTTATTTGTAATGTGTGAGAAGTATTAATGCTTTAATCTGATTCAGTTTTTTTCATTGGTTGGTTTCATTTTTAGGTTGAATTCGAGTCCAGTTATGAGGGTTTAGTGTGGTGTGTGTAGAGTAATTACTAGCACTACAGAGCTTCACACAGTCATAGTCTGTCAGCTCTGATCGGTTACGAGTCTCACTGCAGTTCCCGTTGTTCCCGCTTTCTCACACCTGCACAAAAAGCTTTTAAAGTTCATGAATGTCAGCACATGTGTTTTGAGTTGCAGTGGTCTGGCAAATGTTTACTTAGTAATACAAAACTGCTTCCTTCGTCTTAAAGTGTGGTTTGTTTGAGACTCCGGTGACGCAGAGGGTCTCGCTGGACGAGTATGAACACACACATACACACTCTAATACAGTGGTTCTCAAACTGGGGTACGTGAGGTGACGGAGGGGGTACGCGAACAAAATTCTGAGTTTTGCCATTCATTTAATTCTACCCCAACTTAAGATCAGCATAACTGACCTAACATAGCTTAATGAAGTATTTCTGACAAGCAAAATGCTTCTTCTAATGTAAAACCAGGAAAATGGGAGTGCCGTAAACAGTCAAATACATGATATCCAATCAGCTTACCTCATCTTTTGCGGTCAAAACTGACTGCATCCACACAAGCAGCGTGCATGTGATAGGATGCCCGCTGAATATGCTGCTTTAGAAAATCGTGCTGCTGTTCAATGTATCTTTAAAGTAGATCTTCACTTAATAGCATGAAGAGCAAATATTTACACGCACTGTACATTGAGATCGATTTAAACTCTCTTCAGATAAAGACTCACTCTGTGCGAGTTATTGTTTTCATGTTTAAAATACGAGCCAGAATGCAAATATCCCTGAATATCCAAACGATGGCAAATGTGACCATTTTTACAACAGTTCAACAAAAAAGTTAATATTAAGTGAACATTTTACATTTTAAATGTAGCCTACTTTTTAAACATAATATTGTCATGTTTGTTATATTTTGCCTGAAATAATATCCCAACGAAAATGCCGACATCTGGTTTCGTCTCCAAGCAACATAACACTCATTGTTTCCGTTAGTGGAAACATCTGCGTGCTTGGAACCAATTTGGAGAGTCATGGATTAATAAACCCATTCATACCTACAGCAATCATGGTCGTACTAATGACTGACTGAATGACGCGACGCCTGGCCTCTTATACGCGCTTGAGCCACCTATTTACGGGATGTGACTGTTGAATTTTATTTTTAAATCTCAAGTATCCTTTGAAATTTGCCCATCATTATTGCTTTATTGTATTATATTAAAATACACTTAATGGAAGTAAAGACTAAAACATGTACATACAATTATAAGGATAAAAATTTGCCTCTATAAGAAAAAAATATGCACATGTAATCACTTTACGGGGGCAAACTTTCCTGTAATAGAAAGTGACTGGCTGTCTAAGGGAAGAGAGGGGGTACGCAGAAGACTGTTAACTGCCCAGGGTATGCTGGCTGTAAAAAGTTGGAGAACCACTCCTCTATAGACACATGGAGTGTGGTTGTTAGTGGCTGTGTTTCCCTCATAGCCGAAATGCAAAGAATTTAGAGACATTTTGTGTGCTCATTTGTGCTTTTTTTGTGATTCATGTCACATAATCACATGCTGATAGAACGTCTTGCGTTGCAATATAAACAGCATTGTGGCATATTAACTTCTGTAAATGAATGTTTTTTTGAGTAAGTAAGTAGTAATTATAAGTTTAAAATCTGCATAATTTGTCTGCATTGTTTGAACGACACAGTGATCCTTCAAATCATTGTCTTTGAGGAAGTGTACTTTCACTTTTTTGCAATGTTTGGAGTCACTTAGTGGACACTGAAGCCAGCCGGATTTAAGCTCCCCATGCTACAGCCAACAAGGATGCGGTCCTAAACTAATTACATTTGAAAAACGTTGCTTGCCCTTACATTCATCCAAATCAATATGATCGTTTTGTGATTCAGTTTGGGGGGGAAATCTGTGATCAAGCAACTTTTTGCATTTTTAGTAATACTAATAAATATTATATTATATATATATATTATAATATAAGTATTATATATTATATATATAGATAATATATTATATATTAATATTGTCTTCTTTTGTATGTACATTGGGGCAAAAAAGTATTTAGTCAGCCCCAATTGTGCAAGTTCTCCCACTTAAAAGATGAGAGAGGCCTGTAATTTTAAACATAGGTATACCTCAACTATGAGAAAAAAAAAATCCAGAAAATCACAGTGTAAATTTTTTAAGTAGTAATTGGTAAATTCCTCGTTAAATAAGTATTTGGTGCACCTACAAACAAGCAAGAGTGCTGCCCTCACAGACCTGTAACTTCTTCTTTAAGAGGCTCCTCTGTCCTCCACTCGTTACCTGTATGAATGGCATCTGTTTGAACTCGTTATCAAAATAAAATACACCTGTCCACAACCTCAAACAGTCAAACTCCAAACTCCACCATGGCCAAGACAAAAGAGCTGTAAAAGGACACCAGAAACAAAACTGTAGACCTGCACCAGACTGGGAAGACTGAATCTGCAACAGGTAAGCAGCTTGGTGTGAAGAAATAAACTGTGGGAGCAATTATTAGAAAATAAAAGACATACAAGACCACTGATAATCTAACTCGATCTGGGGCTCCACGCAAGATCTCAACCCGTGGGGTCAAAATGATCACAAGAAAAAAATCCCAGAACCACACGGGGGGAACCTAGTGAATGACCTGCAGAGAGCTGGACCAAAGTAACAAAGGCCTGACCATCATACACACTCGCCGCCAGGCCTGACTCAAATCCTGCATGCCAGACTGTCCCCCTCTAGCCCGATCTTGTCCAGGCCCGTCTGAAGTTTGCTATAGAGCATTTGGATGATCCAGAAGAGGTTTGGGAGAATGTCATATGGTCAGATGTAACCAAAATATAACTTTTTGGTAAAACTCAACTTGTCGTGTTTGGAGGAGAAAGAATGCTGATTTGCATCCAAAGAACACCATACCTACTTGCATGGGGGTGGAAACATCATGCTTTTGGGGTTTTTTTTTCTGCAAAGGGACCAGGACGACTTATCTGTGTAAACGAAAGAATGAATGGGCCCTGTATCGTGAGATTTTGAGTGAAAACCTCCTTCCATCACCAAGGGCATTGAAGATGAAATGTGGCTGGGTCTTTCAGCATGACAATGATCTTAAACACACCGCCCGGGCAACGAAGGATTGGCTTCGTAAGAAGCATTTCAAGGTCCTGGAGTGCCTAGCCAGTCTCCAGATCTCAACCCCATAGAATATCTTTGGAGGGAGTTGAAAATCCGTTTTGCCCAGCGACAGCCCCAAAACATTACGGCTCTAGAGGAGATCTGCATGGAGGAATGGGCCAAAATACCAGCAACATGTGTGAAAACCTTGTGAAGACTTACAAAAAACGTTTGAACTCTGTCATTGCCAACAAAGGGTATAAAACAAAGTATTGAGAAGAAATTTTGTAATTGACCAAATACTTACTTTCCACCATAATTTGCAAATAAACTCTTTAAAAATCCTACAATGTGATTTCTGGATTTTTTTTTCTCATTTTGTCTCTCATAGTTGAGGTATACCTATGATAAAATTACAGGCCTCTCTCATCTTTTAAGTGGGAGAACTTGCACAATTGTGGCTGACTAAATACTTTTTTGCCACACTGTATATATAAATCATTCTATACTTATTTGCTGGATGCTGTCGTGCTGCTTCTGATACGGTGAACCACCAGATTCTCCTTTCAACCCTATTGGAAAATGGCATCTCAGGAACTGCACTCCAGTGTTTTGAGTCTTACCTCTCAGATAGGTCCTTCAAGCTATCTTGGAGAGGTGAGGTGTCCAAGTCGCAACATCTAGCTACTGGGGTGCCCCAGGGCTCAGTTCTTGGACCACTTCTCTTCTCTGTGTACATGGCATCACTAGTTACTGTCATTCAGAAACATGGCTTTTCAAATCACTGCTATGCCGATGACACTCAACTCTACCTCTCATTCCATCCTGATGATTGACGATAGCTGCTCACATCTCAACACGTTTAACAGACATTTCTTGTTGGATGATGGATCATCACCTTCAACTCAACCTGGCTAATACAGAACTGCTTGTGGTTTCAACAAAACCCATCACTTTATCAATTTCACCATCCAGTTAGGCTCATCAACCATAACTCCTTCAAAAACAGCTAGAAACCTTGGAGTTGTGATCGAGGATAAGCTGAATTTTCATATTAGTTTCATGTGTACTTATTGTTTGTTATTATTTATTTTATTTGTAAACTTGTATTTTATTATTTATAAAATTTTAACATTTTTATTTATTTATTTTTAATTTAGTAATCATGGTAAATAATTGTAATCTCACTATTGACAAAAATAATCATGATTTTTGGCATAATCAAACATTTCTGATATGCATGTGCAACTTTTTTGCACGTTGCCAATTTGAGAGAAACCCCAGAGAGCGTTTCCGAGGAAAACATGTCTAATCTGGTCATTCCGATCGCAAGTATTCCACGGGCTGGAGTTCACATCATTACGAATCCATGCGAGGATTGTTTCTGGAACGCATTATGTACATAAATTAATGCATAATTGCTAGGCATCAAAGGTGCTTGTCACATGTAATTATAGAATTTCCAGGATTCCGTGCTAAAGGCCTGCAATGACCTGAACCTCAGTCCAACCACTGGAAATCTAAGACTATTTAAGTTTACCTCCATCCCTGAGGTGTCAAACATCAGATTCTCAACCTCATCAGACTGAAAAAGCCTGTTGCTTAGGGTTAGAAAGAAGAGGAGACGCCGCTCTGCCAAAGCCTGAAATGCTTTTGATTAAATGCAATTCTATAACGGAGCCTAATCAAACCGAAAGGCAAATTAAATATCTGTTTTCTTCTGTTATATCCTTTTGGCCTTGTAGAATCAGATCTGCTGGTGTATTTGTTCAACAAACATAATTTAGGGTGGATAAGTGGTTTTCTGCTGTCCGGAGAGATCACACTCATCGAAATGTTGTTTCTGTGTTTGATTTCTGTGGAATTGCTTGTGGACAGCAACCATGCAATAACCGCCACTTTGTTTTGACTCGTTGCCGTTTATATCAACTTGTTACATTTTTAAAGGTTTGTTAGAATAGTTTAATATTCCCGTTGTCTTAAACCCTGTGGTTCATGTGCAGATTTGGACCTTTACAGCTTTTCCACCGGATTACAGCGACTGTCGTCAGATCAGACGTGCGTTTTCCAAATGAACATGTTTGGGAAATAAGTTAGCTAATTTGTCATTTAGCATAAAACACATGTTCTGCATTTACAAAAGTTCTGGTCTTTTCTTTTTTAACAAATGGTCAGTGAAAGGAGGTATTTTTGCGTTTTTTTTATTTTATTTTAACATGTCCAAATAGAGTTTAAAACCTGTATTTGTGTGCTTATTATTATTATATAGTTTATTTTTAGTAGGTATATTTTACTGTTTTTATTTATTATTATTATTAATATTAATAATAATAATAATAGTAATAATAGTAATAATAATAATAATCATTTTTCAACAAATAAAAATGCCAATTAGTTTAAAACCCATACTCCTGTGTTTTGTTAAATTAATGTAATTACTTCTTGTTGCTGTATTTTTAGTAATTTCTTGTAATATTTTTTTTATTAATTTATTTATTATTTTTATATATATTTAAAATATGTATTTAAACAATACGAATATAAACCAGCATTACCAAAAATAATAGAAATTAACAGTTTTATATTTCTTACAATAATTTTGATGATAAGATCGAAAGGTCAACACTACAATTTTTATGTACAAATTGTTAAATGAGCACTTTAATATTGATTATGAGATCTTATATTAGTAGTTTATATAACATGTTTATTAGTTTTATCTATAAAAAACACTCTGAAACCTGTTCCATTAATGCTTTAAAAAGTCCCAGGGAAACACACTGTGCTCTATTCTTGGAAATCGCAGTAGACTGGCCTTAATATAGCAGGCGTTTTACAGTATTCACTCCATAAATCAAATTTTATATGCTTCAGGAGCAAGTGTTGGGTTTAATTGTTCACAGGTAGCAGTAATTACTTCATGTGTTAACCAGTGAAGTGAACGGTGGCTGCAGCGGCAATATGTTATATTTATTTGCCTTTTTCTTTGCGTTCTAGCTGCATAATAGGTCAATCAGAACATGAAACATTTTCTGTGCCGTTGAGCGTACTTTGATATGGCCTTTTATGTTTGCTTGGAAACAACTCTGTATTACACAAAACGCTCCACAGGTTTACTCTTTGGCTTGTAGGAAAAAGCACATCAGTAAATGAAGTCTGTATGGTTCATGGGACGTGAGAAGAGTGTTTACACATCAGCCAACGACCAATCAGTGTGGCTTTTCACTGCGCCAACTCTTCCAGAAAGGTGCTAAAAACATGAAGATTACTCCAGAATACAAGGACGGCAGATAGCGACAGATCGCTGGTATTGTTGGCAAGACAATCTGAGACACAGATCTGAGATTCCTGAAGAAATAACATTGATATTACTGTGATGTTTTTGCCTTTTCTTTCTATGAAAAAAAATGCCTCCTGGTAATATATTGCAGGAGAATATCAAGAGTTTCCAAAGAGAAGAACAGAGCTGCTCTGAGATCAGTTAAAGGAAAAGCCATTATTGGATGAGGTATAAAATATTTTGGCTAATATGATTACATTTTTAACTACCAATCAGCTCCATTTATTATACTAGAGTATTTAAATTCATTCGATTTCCTTCCAAATTTCATAAGTCACTCCATATTTTTGCATAATTTTCCATGTAATTTGCAAAAAAAATGCATGAAGATATTGATGTAATGATGAAGAAGCATGCATGAATGAGAAAATAATGTGCTCAATGTTGTAAAGAGTTACTAAAGGGATCCCTGTTTTTATGTTAAATAGTTTAGCAATTGCATCACTTGCTCAGCTATGGATGCTCTGCAGTGAATGGGTGCCGTCAGAATGAGAGTCCAAACAGCTGATAAAAACATCACAATAATCCACAAGTAATCCACAGCACTCCAGTCCATCAGTTAACATCTTGTGAAGCCAAAAGCTGCCTGTTTGTAAGAAACAAATCCATCATTAAGACGTTTTAACTTCAAACTGTTGATTACGGCTAAAATACGAGTCCATAATCCAAAATAATAACGCTTCCTCCAGTGAAAAAGTCCATCTCCTGTTGTTTTGGCTTGTAAACGGTGCTTGATCTGTGCAGATTTCTCTCATGATTCAGACGAGACGACTTTTTCACTGCATTTTCTTCTTAGTTTTTATTCTGTCATGTATGGCTTTTGTACATCTAATGTGGTATAATATGGTAAATGTGGTATGCTAATTATAAACAACAAATTTCTGTAAAATTCTACAAATTACTGCTTAAATCCTGGTGGGACTGTTTAATGCAGAGAATGTGAACAAAAATAGTACAGATTCTTTCCGGGCCTGAAAATTACATTGAGTCATTGATCTTTTGAATCGTTTCCAGTAACTGAACAGAACAGAGTCAGTCTTGAGATATTTGACACATTACTGTTTAAATCCATTCTGTAGACTTCCAAAAAGTTGTGCGGATTACGTCTGGGCCTTGTAACGACATAAAAATGCCCCCGAACCACTGAATCAGTGATCATTTGAATAATTCTCACTAACTGAACAGTACAGAGTCAATCATATTTTTCAGGCTGAAGTTCAGTGTTCTTTCGCTCAACCACTGTCATGTTAAAAATGGCAATTCAACAGTTAAAGTTTAATATGTCATTTAATTATCTGATGCACTTTCTTTGTTCTTTAAGACTTTAAGTCTTGTAATTACAGTAATTCAATCATGATGTAAGATGCAACATTTTAGAGTTTTTAAAGTTCTATAAATAACCATGAAAATCCTTTGGAGCGTGTGCATTATAATCGTTTGATCTGGGAAAATTTAATTAAATGCTGCTTTTAGTGCTCCACCGCTAAATCCTCTTCGTTTCGCCTCAAACTCACATCTCTGGCCGTCTTTCAATAAAGTGTCTCGCCGTGTATCGCCGTATAGATGTGTTTAACAGGCTTGTATTTGTTTTAACAGGCCGGCCGTGATAGTGCAGACCCTAATCGCTCCCACTTTTTATTCCCTTCAAATGGCTTTCCCATCGTTTTTCCGAATGCTTGTGTGAATTTCTCCCTATTTCTGATCATTCAGCTCCATTTTTTTTAAGCTGGGAGTCTCGGGAGAGATTAGAATAACGCTCGTAATGATAAAAACGGCAGGAATTCGGCAGGGAGTTTCAGGCCGGCCTCAGAGGGTGGGCTACACCTCGGCCTGGAAAAAAGGCTCATTGTATCAGCACTTGAGCGTTTCACTGCTCTTTTGGGTCCGTTTCTTAGCCCGAACCTGACCCGGCCGTGATGAATGGGTCTGCAGTCCCGAGTAGAGAGGCGCTCTAGTCGATCCTCGGTAAGTGATATGATTCGCTCTCTCTCTGGACTGTTTTTGAACTTGAATATGATTTACATCTCATTTTTAGAGGTCTGCGTCAAGTTAATTGCACTTTTTTTTTGCCTTTTCTCAAAGCTTCTTTCTCAGTTTGCTCTGATTGCTCCCATAAAGGCCTTTTAAATGACTTCTCAACGCAAGCATTATCATTGTTGGGAAGCTACTCTGAAACTGTAGCTTGATAAGCTACAAGCTACTCGTAAGTTAAAGTAGTTAAGCTACAGTCAAGCTACCCTTTTGAAAACGTAGCTAGCTACACTACAAGTTACTACCAAAAAGTAGCTAGCTACATTGAAACTACTTTATTACAAATAACTGAATAAGCGTTAGTGAGGAATGTTTTAAGTAAAATATTTGCTATTTTTCAACAATGCTATACAATCAAAAGACTGTTTTGTTACACAAAACATTCAAATATCTCAGACCGTCAAAAGTCAAAGTGCAAAATTGCAACAAACGTAGCATTGCAATAACAAAATGATATTTTTATTTAAGTAACTTAAATTAAGCACCCAGAAGCATTTTCTCAAAAATACTGTGACAGATGGCTGCGTTATAGCAAGAAATTTTTCTGAATTCTGAGTAACC